>OY776276.1:101006330-101260643 GCA_963675445.1 Linnaemya vulpina | reverse complement strand
TCGCTTTTTAAAGCTTGGGGGCTTAATTTTAATTTTATGCGACAAAAGCGAAAATTGAAAATTTCATAAGAGGTACCACTTTGTTCAAAATATCGATTTTTCGAAAATTTTTTTAGAAATGGCTGAATTTTTGTTTGAAGTCTTATTTTTGCCAGTATTTTTCAAAACAAATCGCTTTTTAAAGCTTGGGGGCTTAATTTTAATTTTATGCGACAAAAGCGAAAATTGAAAATTTCATAAGAGGTACCACTTTGTTCAAAATATCGATTTTTCGAAAATTTTTTTAGAAATGGCTGAATTTTTGTTTGAAGTCTTATTTTTGCCAGTATTTTTCAAAACAAATCGCTTTTTAAAGCTTGGGGGCTTAATTTTAATTTTATGCGACAAAAGCGAAAATTGAAAATTTCATAAGAGGTACCACTTTGTTCAAAATATCGATTTTTCGAAAATTTTTTTAGAAATGGCTGAATTTTTGTTTGAAGTCTTATTTTTGCCAGTATTTTTCAAAACAAATCGCTTTTTAAAGCTTGGGGGCTTAATTTTAATTTTATGCGACAAAAGCGAAAATTGAAAATTTCATAAGAGGTACCACTTTGTTCAAAATATCGATTTTTCGAAAATTTTTTTAGAAATGGCTGAATTTTTGTTTGAAGTCTTATTTTTGCCAGTATTTTTCAAAACAAATCGCTTTTTAAAGCTTGGGGGCTTAATTTTAATTTTATGCGACAAAAGCGAAAATTGAAAATTTCATAAGAGGTACCACTTTGTTCAAAATATCGATTTTTCGAAAATTTTTTTAGAAATGGCTGAATTTTTGTTTGAAGTCTTATTTTTGCCAGTATTTTTCAAAACAAATCGCTTTTTAAAGCTTGGGGGCTTAATTTTAATTTTATGCGACAAAAGCGAAAATTGAAAATTTCATAAGAGGTACCACTTTGTTCAAAATATCGATTTTTCGAAAATTTTTTTAGAAATGGCTGAATTTTTGTTTGAAGTCTTATTTTTGCCAGTATTTTTCAAAACAAATCGCTTTTTAAAGCTTGGGGGCTTAATTTTAATTTTATGCGACAAAAGCGAAAATTGAAAATTTCATAAGAGGTACCACTTTGTTCAAAATATCGATTTTTCGAAAATTTTTTTAGAAATGGCTGAATTTTTGTTTGAAGTCTTATTTTTGCCAGTATTTTTCAAAACAAATCGCTTTTTAAAGCTTGGGGGCTTAATTTTAATTTTATGCGACAAAAGCGAAAATTGAAAATTTCATAAGAGGTACCACTTTGTTCAAAATATCGATTTTTCGAAAATTTTTTTAGAAATGGCTGAATTTTTGTTTGAAGTCTTATTTTTGCCAGTATTTTTCAAAACAAATCGCTTTTTAAAGCTTGGGGGCTTAATTTTAATTTTATGCGACAAAAGCGAAAATTGAAAATTTCATAAGAGGTACCACTTTGTTCAAAATATCGATTTTTCGAAAATTTTTTTAGAAATGGCTGAATTTTTGTTTGAAGTCTTATTTTTGCCAGTATTTTTCAAAACAAATCGCTTTTTAAAGCTTGGGGGCTTAATTTTAATTTTATGCGACAAAAGCGAAAATTGAAAATTTCATAAGAGGTACCACTTTGTTCAAAATATCGATTTTTCGAAAATTTTTTTAGAAATGGCTGAATTTTTGTTTGAAGTCTTATTTTTGCCAGTATTTTTCAAAACAAATCGCTTTTTAAAGCTTGGGGGCTTAATTTTAATTTTATGCGACAAAAGCGAAAATTGAAAATTTCATAAGAGGTACCACTTTGTTCAAAATATCGATTTTTCGAAAATTTTTTTAGAAATGGCTGAATTTTTGTTTGAAGTCTTATTTTTGCCAGTATTTTTCAAAACAAATCGCTTTTTAAAGCTTGGGGGCTTAATTTTAATTTTATGCGACAAAAGCGAAAATTGAAAATTTCATAAGAGGTACCACTTTGTTCAAAATATCGATTTTTCGAAAATTTTTTTAGAAATGGCTGAATTTTTGTTTGAAGTCTTATTTTTGCCAGTATTTTTCAAAACAAATCGCTTTTTAAAGAATGGGGGCTTAATTTTTAATTTTATGTGACAAAAGCGAAAATTGAAAATTTCATAATAATTTCATAATTTCATTTCTTTGTTCAAAATATCGATTTTTCAAAAATTTTTTTAGAAATGGCTGAATTTTTGTTTGAAGTCTTATTTTTGCCAGTATTTTTCAAAACAAATCGCTTTTTAAAGAATGGGGGCTTAATTTTAATTTTATGTGACAAAAGCGAAAATTGAAAATTTCATAAGAGGTACCCTTTGTTCAAAATATCGATTTTTCAAAAATTTTTTTAGAAATGGCTGAATTTTTGTTTGAAGTCTTATTTTTGCCAGTATTTTTCAAAACAAATCGCTTTTTAAAGCTTGGGGGCTTAATTTTAATTTTATGCGACAAAAGCGAAAATTGAAAATTTCGAAAGAGGTACCTCTTTGTTCAAAATATCGATTTTTCAAAATTTTTTTAGAAATGGCTGAATTTTTGTTTGAAGTCTTATTTTTGCCAGTATTTTTCAAAACAAATCGCTTTTTAAAGAATGGGGGCTTAATTTTAATTTTATGTGACAAAAGCGAAAATTGAAAATTTCATAAGAGGTACCTCTTTGTTCAAAATATCGATTTTTCCAAATTTTTTTTTAGAAATGGCTGAATTTTTGTTTGAAGTCTTATTTTTGCCAGTATTTTTCAAAACAAATCGCTTTTTAAAGAATGGGGGCTTAATTTTAATTTTATGTGACAAAAGCGAAAATTGAAAATTTCATAAGAGGTACCTCTTTGTTCAAAATATCGATTTTTCCAAATTTTTTTTAGAAATGGCTGAATTTTTGTTTGAAGTCTTATTTTTGCCAGTATTTTTCAAAACAAATCGCTTTTTAAAGAATGGGGGCTTAATTTTAATTTTATGTGACAAAAGCGAAAATTGAAAATTTCATAAGAGGTACCTCTTTGTTCAAAATATCGATTTTTCCAAATTTTTTTTTAGAAATGGCTGAATTTTTGTTTGAAGTCTTATTTTTGCCAGTATTTTTCAAAACAAATCGCTTTTTAAAGAATGGGGGCTTAATTTTTAATTTTATGTGACAAAAGCGAAAATTGAAAATTTCATAAGAGGTACCTCTTTGTTCAAAATATCGATTTTTCCAAATTTTTTTTTAGAAATGGCTGAATTTTTGTTTGAAGTCTTATTTTTGCCAGTATTTTTCAAAACAAATCGCTTTTTAAAGAATGGGGGCTTAATTTTAATTTTATGTGACAAAAGCGAAAATTGAAAATTTCATAAGAGGTACCTCTTTGTTCAAAATATCGATTTTTCCAAATTTTTTTTTAGAAATGGCTGAATTTTTGTTTGAAGTCTTATTTTTGCCAGTATTTTTCAAAACAAATCGCTTTTTAAAGAATGGGGGCTTAATTTTAATTTTATGTGACAAAAGCGAAAATTGAAAATTTCATAAGAGGTACCTCTTTGTTCAAAATATCGATTTTTCCAAATTTTTTTTTAGAAATGGCTGAATTTTTGTTTGAAGTCTTATTTTTGCCAGTATTTTTCAAAACAAATCGCTTTTTAAAGAATGGGGGCTTAATTTTAATTTTATGTGACAAAAGCGAAAATTGAAAATTTCATAAGAGGTACCTCTTTGTTCAAAATATCGATTTTTCCAAATTTTTTTTTAGAAATGGCTGAATTTTTGTTTGAAGTCTTATTTTTGCCAGTATTTTTCAAAACAAATCGCTTTTTAAAGAATGGGGGCTTAATTTTAATTTTATGTGACAAAAGCGAAAATTGAAAATTTCATAAGAGGTACCTCTTTGTTCAAAATATCGATTTTTCCAAATTTTTTTTTAGAAATGGCTGAATTTTTGTTTGAAGTCTTATTTTTGCCAGTATTTTTCAAAACAAATCGCTTTTTAAAGAATGGGGGCTTAATTTTAATTTTATGTGACAAAAGCGAAAATTGAAAATTTCATAAGAGGTACCTCTTTGTTCAAAATATCGATTTTTCCAAATTTTTTTTTAGAATGGCTGAATTTTTGTTTGAAGTCTTATTTTTGCCAGTATTTTTCAAAACAAATCGCTTTTTAAAGAATGGGGGCTTAATTTTAATTTTATGTGACAAAAGCGAAAATTGAAAATTTCATAAGAGGTACCTCTTTGTTCAAAATATCGATTTTTCCAAATTTTTTTTTAGAAATGGCTGAATTTTTGTTTGAAGTCTTATTTTTGCCAGTATTTTTCAAAACAAATCGCTTTTTAAAGAATGGGGGCTTAATTTTAATTTTATGTGACAAAAGCGAAAATTGAAAATTTCATAAGAGGTACCTCTTTGTTCAAAATATCGATTTTTCCAAATTTTTTTTTAGAAATGGCTGAATTTTTGTTTGAAGTCTTATTTTTGCCAGTATTTTTCAAAACAAATCGCTTTTTAAAGAATGGGGGCTTAATTTTAATTTTATGTGACAAAAGCGAAAATTGAAAATTTCATAAGAGGTACCTCTTTGTTCAAAATATCGATTTTTCCAAATTTTTTTTTAGAAATGGCTGAATTTTTGTTTGAAGTCTTATTTTTGCCAGTATTTTTCAAAACAAATCGCTTTTTAAAGAATGGGGGCTTAATTTTAATTTTATGTGACAAAAGCGAAAATTGAAAATTTCATAAGAGGTACCTCTTTGTTCAAAATATCGATTTTTCCAAATTTTTTTTTAGAAATGGCTGAATTTTTGTTTGAAGTCTTATTTTTGCCAGTATTTTTCAAAACAAATCGCTTTTTAAAGAATGGGGGCTTAATTTTAATTTTATGTGACAAAAGCGAAAATTGAAAATTTCATAAGAGGTACCTCTTTGTTCAAAATATCGATTTTTCCAAATTTTTTTTTAGAAATGGCTGAATTTTTGTTTGAAGTCTTATTTTTGCCAGTATTTTTCAAAACAAATCGCTTTTTAAAGAATGGGGGCTTAATTTTAATTTTATGTGACAAAAGCGAAAATTGAAAATTTCATAAGAGGTACCTCTTTGTTCAAAATATCGATTTTTCCAAATTTTTTTTTAGAAATGGCTGAATTTTTGTTTTGAAGTCTTATTTTTGCCAGTATTTTTCAAAACAAATCGCTTTTTAAAGAATGGGGGCTTAATTTTAATTTTATGTGACAAAAGCGAAAATTGAAAATTTCATAAGAGGTACCTCTTTGTTCAAAATATCGATTTTTCCAAATTTTTTTTTAGAAATGGCTGAATTTTTGTTTGAAGTCTTATTTTTGCCAGTATTTTTCAAAACAAATCGCTTTTTAAAGAATGGGGGCTTAATTTTAATTTTATGTGACAAAAGCGAAAATTGAAAATTTCATAAGAGGTACCTCTTTGTTCAAAATATCGATTTTTCCAAATTTTTTTTTAGAAATTGCTGAATTTTTGTTTGAAGTCTTATTTTTGCCAGTATTTTTCAAAACAAATCGCTTTTTAAAGAATGGGGGCTTAATTTTAATTTTATGTGACAAAAGCGAAAATTGAAAATTTCATAAGAGGTACCTCTTTGTTCAAAATATCGATTTTTCCAAATTTTTTTTTAGAAATGGCTGAATTTTTGTTTGAAGTCTTATTTTTGCCAGTATTTTTCAAAACAAATCGCTTTTTAAAGAATGGGGGCTTAATTTTAATTTTATGTGACAAAAGCGAAAATTGAAAATTTCATAAGAGGTACCTCTTTGTTCAAAATATCGATTTTTCCAAATTTTTTTTTAGAAATGGCTGAATTTTTGTTTGAAGTCTTATTTTTGCCAGTATTTTTCAAAACAAATCGCTTTTTAAAGAATGGGGGCTTAATTTTAATTTTATGTGACAAAAGCGAAAATTGAAAATTTCATAAGAGGTACCTCTTTGTTCAAAATATCGATTTTTCCAAATTTTTTTTTAGAAATGGCTGAATTTTTGTTTGAAGTCTTATTTTTGCCAGTATTTTTCAAAACAAATCGCTTTTTAAAGAATGGGGGCTTAATTTTAATTTTATGTGACAAAAGCGAAAATTGAAAATTTCATAAGAGGTACCTCTTTGTTCAAAATATCGATTTTTCCAAATTTTTTTTTAGAAATGGCTGAATTTTTGTTTGAAGTCTTATTTTTGCCAGTATTTTTCAAAACAAATCGCTTTTTAAAGAATGGGGGCTTAATTTTAATTTTATGTGACAAAAGCGAAAATTGAAAATTTCATAAGAGGTACCTCTTTGTTCAAAATATCGATTTTTCCAAATTTTTTTTTAGAAATGGCTGAATTTTTGTTTGAAGTCTTATTTTTGCCAGTATTTTTCAAAACAAATCGCTTTTTAAAGAATGGGGGCTTAATTTTAATTTTATGTGACAAAAGCGAAAATTGAAAATTTCATAAGAGGTACCTCTTTGTTCAAAATATCGATTTTTCCAAATTTTTTTTTAGAAATGGCTGAATTTTTGTTTGAAGTCTTATTTTTGCCAGTATTTTTCAAAACAAATCGCTTTTTAAAGAATGGGGGCTTAATTTTAATTTTATGTGACAAAAGCGAAAATTGAAAATTTCATAAGAGGTACCTCTTTGTTCAAAATATCGATTTTTCCAAATTTTTTTTTAGAAATGGCTGAATTTTTGTTTGAAGTCTTATTTTTGCCAGTATTTTTCAAAACAAATCGCTTTTTAAAGAATGGGGGCTTAATTTTAATTTTATGTGACAAAAGCGAAAATTGAAAATTTCATAAGAGGTACCTCTTTGTTCAAAATATCGATTTTTCCAAATTTTTTTTTAGAAATGGCTGAATTTTTGTTTGAAGTCTTATTTTTGCCAGTATTTTTCAAAACAAATCGCTTTTTAAAGCTTGGGGGCTTAATTTTAATTTTATGCGACAAAAGCGAAAATTGAAAATTTCGAAAGAGGTACCTCTTTGTTCAAAATATCGATTTTTCAAAAATTTTTTTAGAAATGGCTGAATTTTTGTTTGAAGTCTTATTTTTGCCAGTATTTTTCAAAACAAATCGCTTTTTAAGGAATGGGGGCTTAATTTTAATTTTATGTGACAAAAGCGAAAATTGAAAATTTCATAAGAGGTACCTCTTTGTTCAAAATATCGATTTTTCAAAAATTTTTTTAGAAATGGCTGAATTTTTGTTTGAAGTCTTATTTTTGCCAGTATTTTTCAAAACAAATCGCTTTTTAAAGCTTGGGGGCTTAATTTTAATTTTATGCGACAAAAGCGAAAATTGAAAATTTCGAAAGAGGTACCTCTTTGTTCAAAATATCGATTTTTCAAAAATTTTTTTAGAAATGGCTGAATTTTTGTTTGAAGTCTTATTTTTGCCAGTATTTTTCAAAACAAATCGCTTTTTAAAGCTTGGGGGCTTAATTTTAATTTTATGTGACAAAAGCGAAAATTGAAAATTTCATAAGAGGTACCTCTTTGTTCAAAATATCGATTTTTCAAAAATTTTTTTAGAAATGGCTGAATTTTTGTTTGAATTCTTATTTTTGCCAGTATTTTTCAAAACAAATCGCTTTTTAAAGAATGGGGGCTTAATTTTAATTTTATGTGACAAAAGCGAAAATTGAAAATTTCATAAGAGGTACCCTTTGTTCAAAATATCGATTTTTCAAAAATTTTTTTAGAAATGGCTGAATTTTAGTTTGAATTCTTATTTTTGCCAGTATTTTTCAAAACAAATCGCTTTTTAAAGAATGGGGGCTTAATTTTAATTTTATGTGACAAAAGCGAAAATTGAAAATTTCATAAGAGGTACCCTTTGTTCAAAATATCGATTTTTCAAAAATTTTTTTAGAAATGGCTGAATTTTTGTTTGAATTCTTATTTTTGCCAGTATTTTTCAAAACAAATCGCTTTTTAAAGCTTGGGGGCTTAATTTTAATTTTATGTGACAAAAGCGAAAATTGAAAATTTCATAAGAGGTACCTCTTTGTTCAAAATATCGATTTTTCAAAAATTTTTTTAGAAATGGCTGAATTTTTGTTTGAAGTCTTATTTTTGCCAGTATTTTTCAAAACAAATCGCTTTTTAAAGAATGGGGGCTTAATTTTAATTTTATGTGACAAAAGCGAAAATTGAAAATTTCATAATAATTTCATAATTTCATTTCTTTGTTCAAAATATCGATTTTTCAAAAATTTTTTTAGAAATGGCTGAATTTTTGTTTGAAGTCTTATTTTCGCCAGTATTTTTCAAAACAAATCGCTTTTTAAAGAATGGGGGCTTAATTTTAATTTTATGTGACAAAAGCGAAAATTGAAAATTTCATAATAATTTCATAATTTCATTTCTTTGTTCAAAATATCGATTTTTCAAAAATTTTTTTAGAAATGGCTGAATTTTTGTTTGAAGTCTTATTTTCGCCAGTATTTTTCAAAACAAATCGCTTTTTAAAGAATGGGGGCTTAATTTTAATTTTATGTGACAAAAGCGAAAATTGAAAATTTCATAATAATTTCATAATTTCATTTCTTTGTTCAAAATATCGATTTTTCAAAAATTTTTTTAGAAATGGCTGAATTTTTGTTTGAAGTCTTATTTTCGCCAGTATTTTTCAAAACAAATCGCTTTTTAAAGAATGGGGGCTTAATTTTAATTTTATGTGACAAAAGCGAAAATTGAAAATTTCATAATAATTTCATAATTTCATTTCTTTGTTCAAAATATCGATTTTTCAAAAATTTTTTTAGAAATGGCTGAATTTTTGTTTGAAGTCTTATTTTCGCCAGTATTTTTCAAAACAAATCGCTTTTTAAAGAATGGGGGCTTAATTTTAATTTTATGTGACAAAAGCGAAAATTGAAAATTTCATAATAATTTCATAATTTCATTTCTTTGTTCAAAATATCGATTTTTCAAAAATTTTTTTAGAAATGGCTGAAATTTTGTTTGAAGTCTTATTTTCGCCAGTATTTTTCAAAACAAATCGCTTTTTAAAGAATGGGGGCTTAATTTTAATTTTATGTGACAAAAGCGAAAATTGAAAATTTCATAAGAGGTACCTCTTTGTTCAAAATATCGATTTTTCCAAATTTTTTTTTAGAAATGGCTGAATTTTTGTTTGAAGTCTTATTTTTGCCAGTATTTTTCAAAACAAATCGCTTTTTAAAGAATGGGGGCTTAATTTTAATTTTATGTGACAAAAGCGAAAATTGAAAATTTCATAAGAGGTACCTCTTTGTTCAAAATATCGATTTTTCCAAATTTTTTTTTAGAAATGGCTGAATTTTTGTTTGAAGTCTTATTTTTGCCAGTATTTTTCAAAACAAATCGCTTTTTAAAGAATGGGGGCTTAATTTTAATTTTATGTGACAAAAGCGAAAATTGAAAATTTCATAAGAGGTACCTCTTTGTTCAAAATATCGATTTTTCCAAATTTTTTTTTAGAAATGGCTGAATTTTTGTTTGAAGTCTTATTTTTGCCAGTATTTTTCAAAACAAATCGCTTTTTAAAGAATGGGGGCTTAATTTTAATTTTATGTGACAAAAGCGAAAATTGAAAATTTCATAAGAGGTACCTCTTTGTTCAAAATATCGATTTTTCCAAATTTTTTTTTAGAAATGGCTGAATTTTTGTTTGAAGTCTTATTTTTGCCAGTATTTTTCAAAACAAATCGCTTTTTAAAGAATGGGGGCTTAATTTTAATTTTATGTGACAAAAGCGAAAATTGAAAATTTCATAAGAGGTACCTCTTTGTTCAAAATATCGATTTTTCCAAATTTTTTTTTAGAAATGGCTGAATTTTTGTTTGAAGTCTTATTTTTGCCAGTATTTTTCAAAACAAATCGCTTTTTAAAGCTTGGGGGCTTAATTTTAATTTTATGTGACAAAAGCGAAAATTGAAAATTTCATAAGAGGTACCTCTTTGTTCAAAATATCGATTTTTCAAAAATTTTTTTAGAAATGGCTGAATTTTTGTTTGAAGTCTTATTTTTGCCAGTATTTTTCAAAACAAATCGCTTTTTAAAGAATGGGGGCTTAATTTTAATTTTATGTGACAAAAGCGAAAATTGAAAATTTCATAATAATTTCATAATTTCATTTCTTTGTTCAAAATATCGATTTTTCAAAAATTTTTTTAGAAATGGCTGAATTTTTGTTTGAAGTCTTATTTTCGCCAGTATTTTTCAAAACAAATCGCTTTTTAAAGAATGGGGGCTTAATTTTAATTTTATGTGACAAAAGCGAAAATTGAAAATTTCATAAGAGGTACCTCTTTGTTCAAAATATCGATTTTTCAAAAATTTTTTTAGAAATGGCTGAATTTTAGTTTGAATTCTTATTTTTGCCAGTATTTTTCAAAACAAATCGCTTTTTAAAGAATGGGGGCTTAATTTTAATTTTATGTGACAAAAGCGAAAATTGAAAATTTCATAAGAGGTACCTCTTTGTTCAAAATATCGATTTTTCCAAATTTTTTTTTAGAAATGGCTGAATTTTTGTTTGAAGTCTTATTTTTGCCAGTATTTTTCAAAACAAATCGCTTTTTAAAGAATGGGGGCTTAATTTTAATTTTATGTGACAAAAGCGAAAATTGAAAATTTCATAAGAGGTACCTCTTTGTTCAAAATATCGATTTTTCCAAATTTTTTTTTAGAAATGGCTGAATTTTTGTTTGAAGTCTTATTTTTGCCAGTATTTTTCAAAACAAATCGCTTTTTAAAGAATGGGGGCTTAATTTTAATTTTATGTGACAAAAGCGAAAATTGAAAATTTCATAAGAGGTACCTCTTTGTTCAAAATATCGATTTTTCCAAATTTTTTTTTAGAAATGGCTGAATTTTTGTTTGAAGTCTTATTTTTGCCAGTATTTTTCAAAACAAATCGCTTTTTAAAGAATGGGGGCTTAATTTTAATTTTATGTGACAAAAGCGAAAATTGAAAATTTCATAAGAGGTACCTCTTTGTTCAAAATATCGATTTTTCCAAATTTTTTTTTAGAAATGGCTGAATTTTTGTTTGAAGTCTTATTTTTGCCAGTATTTTTCAAAACAAATCGCTTTTTAAAGAATGGGGGCTTAATTTTAATTTTATGTGACAAAAGCGAAAATTGAAAATTTCATAAGAGGTACCTCTTTGTTCAAAATATCGATTTTTCCAAATTTTTTTTTAGAAATGGCTGAATTTTTGTTTGAAGTCTTATTTTTGCCAGTATTTTTCAAAACAAATCGCTTTTTAAAGCTTGGGGGCTTAATTTTAATTTTATGTGACAAAAGCGAAAATTGAAAATTTCATAAGAGGTACCTCTTTGTTCAAAATATCGATTTTTCAAAAATTTTTTTAGAAATGGCTGAATTTTTGTTTGAAGTCTTATTTTTGCCAGTATTTTTCAAAACAAATCGCTTTTTAAAGAATGGGGGCTTAATTTTAATTTTATGTGACAAAAGCGAAAATTGAAAATTTCATAATAATTTCATAATTTCATTTCTTTGTTCAAAATATCGATTTTTCAAAAATTTTTTTAGAAATGGCTGAATTTTTGTTTGAAGTCTTATTTTCGCCAGTATTTTTCAAAACAAATCGCTTTTTAAAGAATGGGGGCTTAATTTTAATTTTATGTGACAAAAGCGAAAATTGAAAATTTCATAAGAGGTACCTCTTTGTTCAAAATATCGATTTTTCAAAAATTTTTTTAGAAATGGCTGAATTTTAGTTTGAATTCTTATTTTTGCCAGTATTTTTCAAAACAAATCGCTTTTTAAAGAATGGGGGCTTAATTTTAATTTTATGTGACAAAAGCGAAAATTGAAAATTTCATAAGAGGTACCTCTTTGTTCAAAATATCGATTTTTCAAAAATTTTTTTAGAAATGGCTGAATTTTAGTTTGAATTCTTATTTTTGCCAGTATTTTTCAAAACAAATCGCTTTTTAAAGAATGGGGGCTTAATTTTAATTTTATGTGACAAAAGCGAAAATTGAAAATTTCATAATAATTTCATAATTTCATTTCTTTGTTCAAAATATCGATTTTTCAAAAATTTTTTTAGAAATGGCTGAATTTTTGTTTGAAGTCTTATTTTCGCCAGTATTTTTCAAAACAAATCGCTTTTTAAAGAATGGGGGCTTAATTTTAATTTTATGTGACAAAAGCGAAAATTGAAAATTTCATAATAATTTCATAATTTCATTTCTTTGTTCAAAATATCGATTTTTCAAAAATTTTTTTAGAAATGGCTGAATTTTTGTTTGAAGTCTTATTTTCGCCAGTATTTTTCAAAACAAATCGCTTTTTAAAGAATGGGGGCTTAATTTTAATTTTATGTGACAAAAGCGAAAATTGAAAATTTCATAATAATTTCATAATTTCATTTCTTTGTTCAAAATATCGATTTTTCAAAAATTTTTTTAGAAATGGCTGAATTTTTGTTTGAAGTCTTATTTTCGCCAGTATTTTTCAAAACAAATCGCTTTTTAAAGAATGGGGGCTTAATTTTAATTTTATGTGACAAAAGCGAAAATTGAAAATTTCATAATAATTTCATAATTTCATTTCTTTGTTCAAAATATCGATTTTTCAAAAATTTTTTTAGAAATGGCTGAATTTTTGTTTGAAGTCTTATTTTCGCCAGTATTTTTCAAAACAAATCGCTTTTTAAAGAATGGGGGCTTAATTTTAATTTTATGTGACAAAAGCGAAAATTGAAAATTTCATAATAATTTCATAATTTCATTTCTTTGTTCAAAATATCGATTTTTCAAAAATTTTTTTAGAAATGGCTGAATTTTTGTTTGAAGTCTTATTTTCGCCAGTATTTTTCAAAACAAATCGCTTTTTAAAGAATGGGGGCTTAATTTTAATTTTATGTGACAAAAGCGAAAATTGAAAATTTCATAAGAGGTACCTCTTTGTTCAAAATATCGATTTTTCCAAATTTTTTTTTAGAAATGGCTGAATTTTTGTTTGAAGTCTTATTTTTGCCAGTATTTTTCAAAACAAATCGCTTTTTAAAGAATGGGGGCTTAATTTTAATTTTATGTGACAAAAGCGAAAATTGAAAATTTCATAAGAGGTACCTCTTTGTTCAAAATATCGATTTTTCCAAATTTTTTTTTAGAAATGGCTGAATTTTTGTTTGAAGTCTTATTTTTGCCAGTATTTTTCAAAACAAATCGCTTTTTAAAGAATGGGGGCTTAATTTTAATTTTATGTGACAAAAGCGAAAATTGAAAATTTCATAAGAGGTACCTCTTTGTTCAAAATATCGATTTTTCCAAATTTTTTTTTAGAAATGGCTGAATTTTTGTTTGAAGTCTTATTTTTGCCAGTATTTTTCAAAACAAATCGCTTTTTAAAGAATGGGGGCTTAATTTTAATTTTATGTGACAAAAGCGAAAATTGAAAATTTCATAAGAGGTACCTCTTTGTTCAAAATATCGATTTTTCCAAATTTTTTTTTAGAAATGGCTGAATTTTTGTTTGAAGTCTTATTTTTGCCAGTATTTTTCAAAACAAATCGCTTTTTAAAGAATGGGGGCTTAATTTTAATTTTATGTGACAAAAGCGAAAATTGAAAATTTCATAAGAGGTACCTCTTTGTTCAAAATATCGATTTTTCCAAATTTTTTTTTAGAAATGGCTGAATTTTTGTTTGAAGTCTTATTTTTGCCAGTATTTTTCAAAACAAATCGCTTTTTAAAGAATGGGGGCTTAATTTTAATTTTATGTGACAAAAGCGAAAATTGAAAATTTCATAAGAGGTACCTCTTTGTTCAAAATATCGATTTTTCCAAATTTTTTTTTAGAAATGGCTGAATTTTTGTTTGAAGTCTTATTTTTGCCAGTATTTTTCAAAACAAATCGCTTTTTAAAGAATGGGGGCTTAATTTTAATTTTATGTGACAAAAGCGAAAATTGAAAATTTCATAATAATTTCATAATTTCATTTCTTTGTTCAAAATATCGATTTTTCAAAAATTTTTTTAGAAATGGCTGAATTTTTGTTTGAAGTCTTATTTTCGCCAGTATTTTTCAAAACAAATCGCTTTTTAAAGAATGGGGGCTTAATTTTAATTTTATGTGACAAAAGCGAAAATTGAAAATTTCATAATAATTTCATAATTTCATTTCTTTGTTCAAAATATCGATTTTTCAAAAATTTTTTTAGAAATGGCTGAATTTTTGTTTGAAGTCTTATTTTCGCCAGTATTTTTCAAAACAAATCGCTTTTTAAAGAATGGGGGCTTAATTTTAATTTTATGTGACAAAAGCGAAAATTGAAAATTTCATAATAATTTCATAATTTCATTTCTTTGTTCAAAATATCGATTTTTCAAAAATTTTTTTAGAAATGGCTGAATTTTTGTTTGAAGTCTTATTTTCGCCAGTATTTTTCAAAACAAATCGCTTTTTAAAGAATGGGGGCTTAATTTTAATTTTATGTGACAAAAGCGAAAATTGAAAATTTCATAATAATTTCATAATTTCATTTCTTTGTTCAAAATATCGATTTTTCAAAAATTTTTTTAGAAATGGCTGAATTTTTGTTTGAAGTCTTATTTTCGCCAGTATTTTTCAAAACAAATCGCTTTTTAAAGAATGGGGGCTTAATTTTAATTTTATGTGACAAAAGCGAAAATTGAAAATTTCATAATAATTTCATAATTTCATTTCTTTGTTCAAAATATCGATTTTTCAAAAATTTTTTTAGAAATGGCTGAATTTTTGTTTGAAGTCTTATTTTCGCCAGTATTTTTCAAAACAAATCGCTTTTTAAAGAATGGGGGCTTAATTTTAATTTTATGTGACAAAAGCGAAAATTGAAAATTTCATAAGAGGTACCTCTTTGTTCAAAATATCGATTTTTCAAAAATTTTTTTAGAAATGGCTGAATTTTAGTTTGAATTCTTATTTTTGCCAGTATTTTTCAAAACAAATCGCTTTTTAAAGAATGGGGGCTTAATTTTAATTTTATGTGACAAAAGCGAAAATTGAAAATTTCATAAGAGGTACCTCTTTGTTCAAAATATCGATTTTTCAAAAATTTTTTTAGAAATGGCTGAATTTTAGTTTGAATTCTTATTTTTGCCAGTATTTTTCAAAACAAATCGCTTTTTAAAGAATGGGGGCTTAATTTTAATTTTATGTGACAAAAGCGAAAATTGAAAATTTCATAATAATTTCATAATTTCATTTCTTTGTTCAAAATATCGATTTTTCAAAAATTTTTTTAGAAATGGCTGAATTTTTGTTTGAAGTCTTATTTTCGCCAGTATTTTTCAAAACAAATCGCTTTTTAAAGAATGGGGGCTTAATTTTAATTTTATGTGACAAAAGCGAAAATTGAAAATTTCATAAGAGGTACCTCTTTGTTCAAAATATCGATTTTTCAAAAATTTTTTTAGAAATGGCTGAATTTTTGTTTGAAGTCTTATTTTTGCCAGTATTTTTCAAAACAAATCGCTTTTTAAAGCTTGGGGGCTTAATTTTAATTTTATGCGACAAAAGCGAAAATTGAAAATTTCGAAAGAGGTACCTCTTTGTTCAAAATATCGATTTTTCAAAAATTTTTTTAGAAATGGCTGAATTTTTGTTTGAAGTCTTATTTTTGCCAGTATTTTTCAAAACAAATCGCTTTTTAAAGCTTGGGGGCTTAATTTTAATTTTATGCGACAAAAGCGAAAATTGAAAATTTCGAAAGAGGTACGTACCTCTTTGTTCAAAATATCGATTTTTCAAAAATTTTTTTAGAAATGGCTGAATTTTTGTTTGAAGTCTTATTTTTGCCAGTATTTTTCAAAACAAATCGCTTTTTAAAGCTTGGGGGCTTAATTTTAATTTTATGTGACAAAAGCGAAAATTGAAAATTTCATAAGAGGTACCTCTTTGTTCAAAATATCGATTTTTCAAAAATTTTTTTAGAAATGGCTGAATTTTTGTTTGAAGTCTTATTTTTGCCAGTATTTTTCAAAACAAATCGCTTTTTAAAGCTTGGGGGCTTAATTTTAATTTTATGTGACAAAAGCGAAAATTGAAAATTTCATAAGAGGTACCTCTTTGTTCAAAATATCGATTTTTCAAAAATTTTTTTAGAAATGGCTGAATTTTTGTTTGAATTCTTATTTTTGCCAGTATTTTTCAAAACAAATCGCTTTTTAAAGAATGGGGGCTTAATTTTAATTTTATGTGACAAAAGCGAAAATTGAAAATTTCATAAGAGGTACCTCTTTGTTCAAAATATCGATTTTTCCAAATTTTTTTTTAGAAATGGCTGAATTTTTGTTTGAAGTCTTATTTTTGCCAGTATTTTTCAAAACAAATCGCTTTTTAAAGCTTGGGGGCTTAATTTTAATTTTATGCGACAAAAGCGAAAATTGAAAATTTCGAAAGAGGTACCTCTTTGTTCAAAATATCGATTTTTCAAAAATTTTTTTAGAAATGGCTGAATTTTTGTTTGAAGTCTTATTTTTGCCAGTATTTTTCAATACAAATCGCTTTTTAAAGTATGGGGGCTTATTTTTAATTTTATGTGACAAAAGCGAAGATTGAAAATTTCATAAGAGGTACCTCTTTGTTCAAAAAATCGATTTTTTAGAAATTTTCTTAGAAAAGTCTAAATTTTTGTCAGCAAACTGCTTTTGTCAGTATTTTCCAAAATAAAACAATTTGGGAATTAAAAATGCTTATGATAAATTTCATAAGGGGTACGTACCTCTTTGTTAAAAAATCGATTTTTTTTTTAGTTTTCTCCGAAAATTGGTAGTAAGTTATAGAACATGAATGTAAGTTTACTTAAAATTTTTGCTTAAATATTGGTCCTTTTGCCTACTACCACCTTCAAAATAAGAATTTGAACATATTCTAAAAATTATGTGCGTTTGAACTTTGAACATAAAGTTTTTTAGATTATCTTCAGTTTGGTAGTTTAACCTACACAATAATCAACCATTAAAATATGTTCATAATCTAAAAATGTGCTGTATAAAAAAGTTTTACTTCGTCAGATATATTCATTTTAAATAGATAAGTTGTGATAAAAAAATTTATTTATTTATTTATTTATTTATTTTACAGTCTATGAATTTACAATTCTTACAGACTATTTACATACATATTCAGATTAAAATTCAAAGAAATATCAATTATTGGCTGTTATTTAATGCAAACAAAATATTTCGTTTAATCAAATTTTCACTGAAAGAGAAATCAACATAATAATATATCTTGTTAAAGTCCTTACAGCATCTAATAAAAGGATCAGAATTAGCGTAATTTGTTCTTAGAAATTTAATATTAAGTAGACAGAAGAAACGAGTAGGACGTTGAGGAACACAAAATGATAAATTTTCAATTAAGAATTCAGAGCAGGTTTTACCATTAATTATATTTAAAATAAATAAAGTGTTTAACATAGATCTTCGACTACTTAGGGATGGTAACTTAATAAGAGCTAGTCTAGCTTTATAAGAAGGCAAACAAAATGGGTTCCATTGCAAACTTCGAAGACAAAATATTAAAAATTGTTTTTGTACAGATTCAATTGTGTTGATGTAAACCTTATATGTTGGATCCCATATTATTGATCCATATTCCAAAATGGGACGAACAAGCGATGTGAAAAGCTGCTTAGTAACATAAGGATCTTCAAATTCCTTTGCCCAGCGTTTGATGAACCCCAGTTGACTTCTGGCCTTTCTAACAGTTAGAGATATATGTTGAATAAAATTCAGTTTTGGATCTAGTAAAATTCCAAGATCTGTGAAAGTGCAAACATTTTCCAGCTCATAACCACCCAAAAAATATTTTACGTTGAAATGGCTCCTCCGAAAGAAACACATATGCTTGCATTTTTTTAGATTCAATGTCATTAAATTCATTTCACACCAAGAGTACAAAGAGTTTAAATCTGCTTGAAGAAACTTATGATCATCAAAGATATTGTAGGTAAAAAATATTTTTACGTCATCAGCATACATAAGAATGAATGAGTTTTTGATAACTGCAGGTAAGTCATTGATAAATAGTGAAAATAATAGGGGTCCCAGATGACTTCCCTGGGGAACACCAGACGTAACGGGGATCGGTTTAGATATAGTACTTTTGAATAAAACATTTTGTTTCCTATTAGTAAGGTAGGAACTAATCCAATTCAAACAGCCACGTGTGAATCCCATATAATGCAGTTTACTCAATAGAAGTTTGTGGTTAACTTTATCAAATGCTTTACTGAAATCTGTGTAGACTACATCAGTTTGTTTTTTATTGACAAAACCACGATTTACCAAAGTTGTAAATTGTATGAGGTTGGTTATAGTTGAGCAGCCTTTACGAAAACCATGTTGACTAGAACATAATGTTGATGACACCTGGTGGCACAAGCTACTTGTAATTAATTTTTCAAAGAGTTTCGGTATAATACTCAGTTTAGCGATTCCTCTGTAATTTTTAATGTCAGATTTGGTACCAGATTTAAACAATGGAATAATATAAGAATTCTTCCACATTTCAGGGAATTTTCCGACTTTAATTGAAAGATTGTACAATAATGTAAGAGGAAACACTAAGGCATCAGCACACTTAATTAGAACACAGCTAGGAACATTATCAGGTCCACTCTTGTACGAGAATTTCAATTTTTTCAATCCATTAAGAACAGAAATTTCATCCAGAAATGGAATTAAAATAGATTGACTTCCAGGACAAAAATTTGATTGCAACCCAGTAGTAATAGTTTGATCAGCAGAATAAGTAGATGAAAAGAAATCCGCAAACAAGTTACTAATTTCAGCCTCGTTATCTGATTCTTTTTCATTTAGCTTCATAGTGGGCGAAAAGGAAACTGATTTTCTTTTTAAGTTCACGAAATTGTAGAAAGACCTTGGATTTTTCTTCAAGTTGTTTTTAATTTTTTGTAAGTAACTTTTATAACATATAAGATTTAACTTGTTATAGTCGGCACGGGCAATAGAGTATTTTACAAAATCTGAGGATGATCCTGATTTTTTGTATATTTTATAATATTTGTTTTTGCTATTTTTAAGTTTGGAAAGAAACTTTGAATTCCATGGAGGTCCAGATACTTGAGAAGCGACTTGTTTAGGAACACATTGGGTCAAGATCCAATAAATCCTATCGTAGAATTTTATGGTTATGTGATCAATAACATCGGGATTGTTTTCTAAGTTCGAAGCTACGAGTAAATTGTTCCAGTCTGTATTGTGTAGAAGTTCGATTATTTTGTTATAATTTGCCCTTTTAAAACATAAACTCTTGACTTTTGAGTTGTACGCAGAACGAGATATATAAACAGATGGAAAACCTGTAGATATTAAGATTGTGGGATGATAACAGTCCTCCGGTAAGGTTAGAGGAATAGTGCGAAGGACAGACGTGTCAACACAATCATTTACAAAAACCAAATCTAAAAGCTTGTGGTTATCATTATATATGCCATTTATCTGATAAAGATTCATATCCAATAAGCAATCAATAAACTCGTTATATTTCAGACTAAAAGTAGAATTATATGGTGTAAAGCAACCATTATCAGCCGAAAAATCCCAAAATATCGTTGGCATATTGAAATCACCAACTGCGATGATGCTATCATTATGATGAGACATATGCACAACAGTTGAAATAGCATCCGAATGCTTTCTATAAATTATTTCAGGAGAATTTGGGGGAATATACGAACAGGTTATAAAATTTTTTTTATGATTTATTTTTACCAAAACACCCATAAACTCAATATCCAGTGAAGAAGTAAACGATAACTTTTCAGAAGAAAGCATGCTTGACACTGCAATTAATACACCTCCTCCTTTCATGTTATTGCCACGATCACGTCTATATATTAAGTAACTTGCACCCATTATTTCAGTATCCAATACATTATTATTAAGCCAAGTTTCAGTGAAAGCGATAACTTGAAAATCAAACGCATAACTTTGATTAAATAAAGATGATAACTTTGTATTAATGCCACGAACATTTTGATATAAAAGAGTAAAATTTTCAGTGTAACCATTTAGTTTTTTGAAGTAGATTTTACTGATGACGGCAATCGAACAGTATTCTTTTCTCTTGTTTTAAACATAAACTCACGAACGTATATACCATCAGGCCAAAATCCAGGAGAAATAATATTGTTGAATAACTCATCCGGTACTGTAATTTTAAAAGATGCTACTATTCTTGGTTCTGTGTAGGAAAATTTGTACACTGATACACCTAAGTTGGTACCACAATTCAAATTTATGTACGATTGGAGTTCTTCGACAGTAGTATCGGACGCTAGTCGAGACACGAAAATTGTTTTATTTGGCGGTATAACTCTAAGTGTATTGGGACGATTCATAATAGAGTTAACGTTACTTGACGATGCTAAAGTTTGAGCATTACTAGTACACTCATCTGGCAAATTATTTGTTACTGCAGCACTAACAGGAGTCCCTAGGGCTACTGCATTGCTTAAAACGTTATTTGATGAAACATGATTTGCTGGAGAATTCATGTCACTGCTCGCAGAATTAGAACCAGATGCTACAGGTAAATCAAATGGAGAGGCACGGTTTTTGGATGTTTGCGTGGAATTATTTTCCATTGGCACAGAGATTACAGGAGTCCCTAGGGCTACTGCATTACTTAAAACGTTATTTGATGAAACATGATTTGCTAGAGAAATCATGTCACTGCTCGCAGAATTAGAACCAGATGCTACAGGTAAATCACATGGAGAGGCACGATTCTTGGATGTTTGCGTGGGATTATTTTCCATTGGCACAGAGATTCGATCTTTATTTTTATTAGCTTTCCTAGCAGATTTCCTAAGCTTAGGAGAAGGTTGGATGGGTGATTTTAATTTTTCAAGCGGTTTATAATCGTCAAAAAGTTTGCCATATGTAGAAATACGGTCCGAAAGCTTGCTTACTTCATTCTGTATTTCGTTAAAGTAAGTCTTAGTACCTTGAAAAAATCTGTAGAAACTAACATCAATCTTTTTACATCTATTGCAGCACCAACGTATAGAATCATTTTTTGAGATAGCATCAGCTACAATCACTGAAAGTCCACTACATTTAAAGTGACACAAATCGTGGCACAGCCAACAGCATATCATATTTTCATAATCGGTATCAAGAGTACATCCATTATTTAGACAAGACATCGTATGGATTTATTTGTAAAATAACAGTAGGGTAAAAGAGCAATTTAAAATGTTCGCTGGGTTTACCAAAATCAACTCACCAACAGATGGCGACACAGATATAAATCAATTAACGAATGATAATAAATGTATCAAAATTTTCAGCATAGCCAGCTGATCGCACAGGTGGAATAATTTGTGACTATCAGAAGAATTTAAGTAGAGATGATAGTATGTATGTCCAAACATGCATGTATGATTGTCGATATTTAGGTATGTATGTGTGTGCGTATACTTAGCACCAATTCGAAGTAATATTGAATCAGGCCTAAAAATTACAATTTAATTCAGCACCCAATTACACAATTCCTTCAGCAACAATTCAAGCAGCAAAAACACAGCACAGATAAAAATTTTAATGAAGTAATAATTAACTTTTGGAAAACTTTTCACGGAGCGACAGTAAACACGTCTTGAAGTATATCCAGAGCTGGTAATAATGTTGTAATAAGATTGTAAATATAATTTTATTTGAGGAATATTTCATCACGTATTTGGATATTAAATTCTATAACAACTGCTACTTCCTTGTAAACAAAACTAAAACGTTTTTTGGGAGATTTTATATGCAAAGCAAAAAAAAAAAAATAGATTGTGTGTATTTTTGTCGAGATAATTTTTATTTTATTTACAAAAGCTGGCAGTAAAATATTACAAATTTAGTGATAGGAAGTAATAATGAAAAATTAAAAGAAAAATCGGAAGTTGGAGTAGAACAATAAAGCAGAAAATTGGCTAAACCAAAGGTTATATTAAATGCGATTTCTGGTACACATCACATGCCATTAAGTTTCACTCCAGCTATGAAATAGTTTTAAAACCATTTATTAACAGCATAATATTCATCTCTGTGACATAAATTGGGATATTCAGGGTTTCTACCATATTTGCAATGCACTCCTGGCCTATTACATTTAGAATAAATAGGATGATCAATCACGTTTGTAGTGGCGTAGTTGCAAGAAAGCAAGAAATGTGATATATGATATCTGGTGTAAGTGATAGCAGCGCAACCCACACGCACGTTGCGATCAGCCATCATGACGGTAAAATGACCGACCTCTCTAAATTGAAGGAAAGGCATTATAACTCAAGTGATTTTTAATATGAATTTTCAAACATACTTATCAGTTACTGCGGGGAACGAATCAATAATAGCTTGTGTGCTGTTTAGGGCCTCACTGAACCAACCAAATATGAACTTTTTGATAGTGGCGTTCGTCTTAAATGGACCCGGTGGAGTTTGCCGCATTAATGCAAGATTCTGACCAGAATACTGGAACATTTTAGTGTTGTGACATTTGTCGTGGTTCATTCGACACTGTTTAACATTAACCCAAGCCAGATAAGCCAAATCATAGTCCCATAGCATGGTAGCCATACGACAGGCAGGTCTATGTAATCGATAACGACCTCCGGCTATGTAGTTGCGCATTTTATTATGGTAGCGAAGAATCAAATTTATTGTAGAATTTGTGAATAATACATCTCTAGCATTTCTGGGACATTTGTATGTTTCAAGTAACTGCAAAGAAAGGAGAAAATATTTGTACGGAAACATGTCAATAGCAATCATTCTACTTACCGGATTGCCAGGGCAACCAATATGTTGAATCATAGCTCCTGTTCTATAGTCCTTGCAAGGCATGGAACAATAGCTATTAGAAGCTATCACGCCATTAATTGCCAGAAAACAAAAATATATAAGAAAGTTCTTCATCTTTCTTGCTACGTGCGCAGTTCAGCTTCAGCCAAGATGTACTAATTTAAATTAGGGAGACAACGTGTGCTTTATACACAAATATTTATCAGCAAGTGTTTTACTGAGATACATATTCTTAGTTTTGCTTTATGATAATATACAAGATATCTTATGTGTTGGCTTAAAAAGTCATAAAAACTATTTTAATGAAAACAATTTTTAAGAGCAATTAAGAATATTTCTAAAAGTTTTGATTATAAAACATATTAAAGACTTCCCTTTGGCAAGTGTTGCCATTAGCTGAATAAAACCATAAAAATAATTCAAAAGATAATAATTTTAATTTAAATTTTTTTTTTAATTTACGCCGAATATAGCGTGTGAGCAATGAAAATGAATATATTGTCGTTCCACAAAATCCTTAATAAAAACTTTATATTTCATCCATTTTTGTTTTCAAAGCACGCTTAAAATGTTGGTAACTAAATAACCTATTTGGTAAAAAAATAAAACATTCCAGATTTTTATTATAACGTAGAAAAAAACGAAATAAAAAATAAAAATTTTGAAAAAAATGTAAAATACAGGCAAATTCTGAACTTTGAGGTGTTATAACTCAGCCATTTCTTGTCTCATAGAAATTTGCACACTGACGGGAAGCATTCAATTAACTTTTAAACGATATGCGATTTATCACGATCGGACTTTTCAGTTGGGCTGCACAAAGGTTTGAGTGGGACCATACAAAAGTACCGTTATCTAAAAAACGGTACTTAAGAAGAAAAAATTACAGCGTTTTTCGTGTTCAGCAGGTCCAAATTAATTTATCTAGGCATGTGGCGTTCTGGGTATTTTTCGGCTGTAAACCAGTGTTACGTACGAAACTGTTCTACTTAAAATAAACTCATGTTGGAATCAGAATATTTTCTTCTTTGTGGTCACGTTAGTTTATTGAAATGTTTGACACGTGTGACCGTACCATTAGTTAACTCAAATCAATATTAATTTGTAAGAAACAGTATTCTCAATTATATGATTTTTATTTAATAAAAAATTTAAACTGAAAATATCATTCTACTCAGACGAAAGCGAGAACTCTGCTCTGAAACTAATTATTATATATAAATAAGAAGAGTATAGCATTATGAGATGTTGATGGTGCTTAAAAAATGTATATTTACGTCAATGGGCAGTAAAAGTATAATAGTGGATTATACATTTTAGAGTAAAATATTATGAAGTTTTGCAGTGTATTCACCAGCATTTTATCAGATAAGGATTGACACTGTTTAATGCATGCATACCGAATTGTATGTACCCTACACCACTTTACTAACGACAGCTACCAAGTTTTGATATATTATATTTGATATATTATAGGATGTGCTTCAACTGCTATGACTCGGTTTAATAAATTTATATTAAAAGTTCATTTAAATTCTTGATAAAAATCTCTTACTGTCGAAGTTATTTTACATAACAAGAGGAGTTTTCTATCAGCAAAACAGTTATTGATGTGACTACTGGCTGTACAATGCTTTGAATTATTTTTTTATTACTCCATCTTTTAGATAGACGACGACTACCATTCAGTTAATATATAGACGTTACCGGAGATAGCATCGAACTTAAGCCCGCAATGCTTGTTAATAATCAAGAGTATGATTATTAAAATTCACGTTGGATGTGTATAATTGCAGACATTATTTTAATAGCACTATTTGGAAGGTTGTTGAAATATAGTCGTAATAAAGTTATTTGTGTTATCTGAAAGCAAACGGAACATTGTTGATTGAAGTTAAGAGACTAAAACACCTCAACGAATGTCACATGATATATGATGTTTTTCATATCTTATTGTTTGCTATCGTAAACACACTATCACACTAATCCTTTTTTACCTAAAAAAAAACGCTTTTAAGATAGTTTTACTTTGAAACAAATCCACTTCTAGGAAAACAATTACGTTTGCTGATACTTGAATACATCAGTAAACAACTTATGCACTGCTCACTATCGTATACGAATACATAAAACTGTTTGAATAAATTAAAATTAAATTTGAGGAAATTTAAATTTCAGTATTATATTTTGATTGAATCACCAGTGGCAAAATGGAAAAAATAATTTTAATATAACAACTTAGGCGTTAGTGTTAAGGCTGCAACAATATTTAATTTCCTTGAAATTAATTAGATGGTGTTCGTAACGTATTTTGAAAGACATGATATATATTCCAAGATAAAATCGAGCTACACTATTTATTTCATTATTTAATTTGTACAGCAAGACAGAACAGCTATTTTCGAATGCCCCTATAGTCTTATCATCAGTAGTATTGGGCATGTTTGCTTAACACCAGTCATTAAGTTGATTAATGGAATGTAGCGATAGTTTTTATTTCTTCAAATTTAATCATAAAATAGTATACGAAAACTGTATCTAGTCTTTTTTCTCGTCTAGTTTTTTTTATTATTATTGTACTGGTAACAAATTCCATAAGTGAAACTTCTAATATATTTTCTTATAAGCAAAACGAAAAACAAAGCATATTTAGTAATATTTAGGGGTACAAACGTGAGCATTATATAAAACTATATGCGCTATTAGCCTTTATCTTGTTACAGCTGTTGTATAATCCAAAACAAACATTTTTCTTTTACATTTTAAATTTACCTTAATATGAATTGAAAACAAATTTTATTAATTAACAAACAACAAGTAACAATATGAAAAGAAAATTTGTTTAATCGTTTTAGAACTTACGTGACCTTAGTATTAACTTAGTATAGTGCTAGTATTCCAAGGTTAAAACCACTTTCATTATATGCAAACAAGATAAATATTCTCACACGCACACTCTGTACGTTCGGCAACCGAAATTCCAGGCTTAAAGTAGGCAATAATATGTTTATTTTAAAATTAATTCTCCAGGTAGTAATTTTTAAGCCTGATTTCAGGTTGGGCAAAACCTGATATTTGATACCAATAACATTCCGTAAGTCTTTCCAACGAACAAGTTTCTTCATTCTGTTGAATATGCTGCACGTGTTGCTAATAAATTAAATAAGCGAAATAAGTATTTCAACTTAAGTTGCTCCGGATCAGAACATCATTGTATTAGCGGGCTGTCTATATGTTGGTTAACTTGTAAAAAACGCTAACAAGCGTTAGTAAGAGTCAGCTAAAAGCTAAATATACTTTTCAAGAAGTTTTTCTAGATGGCAAATGTTGTATTAACTCTTTAATATAATTCTAAGTGCGCTGATGTTTTTTCTTCCATTTTTGTTTTATTGAAATTTATCATGTTAAAAATTCAATAAAATGAAAATGAAGCTTAAATAAAAGCCAAAGTCATAACAAGAACTCCATGCTAAACTTTTCTTTTTTATATTCATGCTTTATTATTAAACACTGGCTGGTTTTTTGCCAACTCCGTATATAGTTGTTAGTGAAAGAGACAACAACAGCTGCGAAACACTGTTTTAATGTAAAAAACTATAATTTAGAGTGTTGACAACTTTCGTTATTTTATGGGCGCTGTACAATAAATTTTTGCTGCAAATTTACCAACGTAAGAACTCAAAAGACTTTCAAACATTTTATCCGAATTCACGAATTAGCCAAGATATATATCGACATCTTAAGCAACTTGTCTAACAGTGATTCGATGATATTCCATAACAATATTCTTCATTGTCTCAACAGTATTGTCACTTCATTCGTTTGTTGATGTGTTGCGGGTGCGTTTAAGACAAGAATCGACATGCACATTTTCCTGATTTTCTTTGTTTGAAAAGAGTGTACCAATTGCAAACTACAATTAACTTATGAAAGTGTCAACGATTCGAAAGTTTTGGCAGCATATAACTTCATATTCTAAACAGAATAAATAAAAAAGTTTTTGATAAGTTTTTTCAACAGCTTTTAAAAGTGAACTTAAAAAAATCTTGTGCTAAAAAGTTATAGCGAAAAAACGAAGTTCTTTCGGAAACTATTATCTGATACACTGCTAAAATTAATTACATCACCAGACAAAAAGTAATTGTACTTTCTCAACAGTTATATTGTTTTATTTTATAATTGCTTTAATTTTAACCACAAACGTTTATTTTTATGAGCTTTATTGACAGCATTACTTTAAGCAGGACCAGCCCAACTAATAAAGCAAAATTATTCTCTAAATTGTAGCTGTATTGATTTTTATCGCTATTTGCTACTCGCTGAATCAGAGGAAGGAAATTATGCGTGTAAAGCTTTCCAAACTATACATTTTATTTAATTAATTTCACAATAATAGTATACATAAGAGAAGTATATATATATATATATATATATATATATATATATATATATTATATATATATATATATATATATATGTATATATATATATATATATATATATATATATATATATAAAATATATATATATATATATATATATATATATATCTATATATAGAGTTAAAAAGAAGATAACGGCAACAGGCATCAAGACCGCTACCTAAATGTTCTATTTTGTGTTAATCGTAAATACAATTATTTGAACCATTTGTTGACTTCGTATGGCTCGTTTACGCTACATAAATTAGGGTACTTGGGGTTTCTTCCAGTTTTACAATGTTCACCAGGCGAAGAGCATTTTTTATAAATGGGAAAATTGATCATGTTAGTGGTGGCGTAGTTGCACCCTGTTAAGATAGCTTTTCCATCTCCGTCGCTATAAGTGGCAAAAGCACAGCCTAAACGAATATTGCGATCAGCCATCATGACAGTGAAATGACCGACCGGACTGATTTATATAGATGTAAACTATTATTATCGGTAACGTTAATTTGTTAATTTTATACTCACTCTTTAGTATATTGAGGATAGGAATCAATGATGGCCTGTGTGCTGTTTTCTACCTCACTGAACCAACCTTTAACGACTCTTCTTGCCTCTTCAGCATAATCAACGTTGTCAACATCAGTACTCCATGACCACGCAAGATTCTGGCCGGCATATTGGAAATCTTTAGTTCTACGGCATTTATCGTGAGCCATTCTACACTCTAAGACCTTCAAAGCAATGAGATAAGCTAAATCAGGGTCCCATTGGATAGTAGCCATACGGCAGGCAGGTGCGTGGTTCCCATCACCACCTCCAGCAATGAAATTGCGATATTCGTTATGAGCATCAACAAAGTCATCGATGTAAGGCTCTGCTTTTATTATTGTAGCATCTCTTGGACAATAAGGACCGAATCTCTATATAAAAACAAGAAGGACATGCATTAAGGATATAAACGTATGAAATTTCTTCATTTTAACAAGCGAATTACATTGTTAATGTTCATATAACTTACTCTAGTGTGATGGCAGCCAATATTCATTTCCTTACCGCAAGGCAGTTTACAATAGTCAACACTAGCCAATACGGCAATAGGAACCAAGACAGAGATGGATAGTAAAATTAAGGAGTTTTTCATTTTGCTAAATTGATGTTTCTAGTTGAAAAAGAACAAAAGCGAACTGATGCAGACTCGGTAACAACTTCATACTTTTATACCAGAAAGTTGTTTACTTTAATGTGTATTAATTTTTTTTATTAATTAAATGTTTTTATTTTTATTATTGCGTTTGAGCATGGTTCCTAACCGTTGGGACTTGGATCAGTCTGATTACTTCTGGAAATACTTTTCGCTGTGTCATTATTTTCGATACCTGCTGTGTATTTGCGTCAATGGAGTATTTATTTAAGTTAATTAAACTGAATATTAAATATATAATATATGTATATATATTTTGTATATATATATATATATATATATATATATATATATATTTATATATATATATATTTTTTTTGTTGTTGTTTTTTTTGATTATTTGTACTGTTCTAAGAACTAAAAATTATCAAAAAAAGTCGTTTCGGAAATAATAGTTCTTACGTATATTGATACAACTGTTCAATTGGTGTATTACTTTGCGTTAACTGTTTTAAGTAAACAGACTCATATACATATGTATATATATATATATATATATATATATATATATATATATTTAATTTTTTTTTAATGTTCAATCATATAATTATTACTACTTACTTTTCTAAAACTACATCTACTTACGAACAAAATTTTTTAATGCCAGAAAAGTGTTCCCCTCAGTTTTAAATTGAGCTATTATTACAATTATAGCATATCGTGTAACCAAGGAAAAATCAAACATTGTTTGCTTATATATAACTACAGCATATAGACTTCTTAAGAAAATCCGGTAAACGAATGAATGTTTATTTAACACAACAGTTTGCCGATGTCTTATCGCTAACAAGCAACTGAAACTCAAAAATTATGGTTTACAAATTTCTTATCACTAATAGATAAAGAAAATTACATACTACTGTTCATTAGTGAGATTTTGCTACATAAACAGAAGGTCTAATTATTCAAAAGATGATTTATGCGTATGTGACAGCCACCAGTTAACCCTGATAAGCATTTCTGCATCTTTTTCATACATCGTAGATTAGTGAAGGGACATGTGTAACATTAAATGGAATATCAGTATTATAAAGCATTTTTAATGGTTATAATTTGATATATGTTCAATTATCCAGCTCAGCTGTATCGTTTATATATTAAAAGAGTACGATATATGCATATACGCTTGTGAAAAGAAACATTTTATTTTGTTAGGGAATCGTTTTTTTTTAAACGTCAGAACTCAAATATGCCAGATCAATGTTTAGAAATTCTAGTCTAATACTGAATATTTATCAAGTTTCTCGCAATCAGCAATTTTACTTGAAACACCTTTTTGAAAGCAACAACAATATGCACACAATACTGTACAACTATATTATTCGAAAATAAATTCCGAAAACTAACTACACGTGCGATCAAATATTATAACAACAATATTTTAACACAACAATATTATTAAAGAAACAAGTATATATATATACAGTAAAAGTAAATTATTCAAATTAAAACGTGTTTTGATGTTGACGTAACAAAACAGACTCTAGAAGAGTCTGAAAATGAAACTTGTGCAAACTTTTCAATATAATAGTTCTACTACACAACATGTACATATTCGTCAATGTATCATATTGTATAGATCGGTTAATATTTGTATAACGGCTGAAATCTTTCATCAAAAAGAGTGGAACCTTTCAAGAGTGGAACCTTTCATCAAAAAGAGTGGAACCTTTAAATATATCCTCTTAAGTAGCTTGACTGAGAGTCAAGTTCAAAAAATGTATTGCATCAGAGATTCATTAAAGCACGATTCTTGAAATTATATATTGAATGCCATGAAGAAGTAGGTTGGGAGAACAGTTAGACAAAAGAGCAATTCGCTACTAATAGTGCCTAATTCTGTCGATGGCTTCGTCATTGAAATAAATTAGCATATTTATGATTGTTTGTGTAAATTCTCATGTGTAGTCTTTGCGTTATCTACCAAAAGCATGGCCAAAACATAAAGAGATTTTCATTTGAAACCACACAATTTGAAAACTGATATTCAGGTATGTGATGAAAAACGATTAAGATACCAAAACGATTTCAAAACAATAAAAGGTGTGATGTGGTTGTTTGAATCGTTTTGTCATATCAGTTTCTAAATCCATTTTGTTTCAAACAGAAAACTATCGTTTTACTATGTGATATAAAATGATAATATATGTTTTGGATTGAATTTAAAACAATCATACATGAACTGATTTTTCACATCGTTAGTTAAAATTTCAATGATAAAATTTAATTAAGGTCAACTTTTGTAAAAATTAAATTAATTTGAAATATATTGTATACACCGTCTTGTCAGGAGGCGTCACAAGAACTCTCGGCAGGAATAGATTTTATGCAAAATCATGTTGATGTAGCTAGAGGTTTGACAAGAGGTGATAAAATTGATACAGAGAATTTGTGGAAGAATCTGGTAGCGGAGTTAAATATTTTAGGTCCTCCAATACATGACGTAAATAGATGGAAGAAGATATAATTAATGGAAATTTAAGTACATAATTAAGTAAATAATTTATTTTTTTTTTGTTGGAAAGCTAACATTAAGAAGAAAATTTCAACTAATAAAAAAGAAGTTGTAGCTACAGCTGGTGGTCCATATAACCAGATTTATATTTATAGAAAGGAAGTTATAGTCAGACAAATATGTAGGCTGTATGAATTTCTAGAAGGAATACAAAATGCGAAATCTGCGGGCCATGAAAGCGAAAGTGGTAAATCTTCATTATCAGAACAAACACGAGTTTTGCAAGCCGTAAAATAAAGCAAACTGATGCAAATTTTGTAGAAGTGGCTCCTTTTACATCTGAGAGAATTTTCCAAAATATACGCAAGACTGCTGATACAATAAAATATAACTTACAGACATACTCGTATATGTAGAGTCACACTAAAATTGCAAGAGAATTGACCGAAGCCTTAAGAAAACTTTCCTATTAACTAGACTATTTAAAAAAAAAAATATATATTTTTACCTACATGCTGTTTGGCAAATCCAATGGATTTGAACATTCTCGCAATTGCCATTTGATTTTCAATAGGTTTTATTTAATATAATTGTTTTTGTATATTTCTTTTGTGTTTTAAAGAAATGTTTAATATGTAAACAAATGCTATTGTTTATATTGTTGTTCTTTGCTATAAAAATTGTGTGGAATGAAACAAAAATGGAAAATAAAATAGATACATCAGACCTAAATCGTTTTAGAAATTGCTTTCAGTTTTGAAAACGATCGGTTTTCATCACATACCTGATTATGTTTAGGCTTATGTGTATACGTGTTTAATAGATTATGTCGAAAAACAGCAGTAACGTTTCTAAGAGACTTTCAATAATGTACAGATGAGAACCACCTAAAAGACAGCTGTACTACAGTAGTCGCTCGGTTATATGAACTAATTCAAATAGAACCTGTTCACTAAATGGAGAAGTTCATATAATCGAGAGAATATGAAATAAGTTTTTTATTAACGTACATGAAAGTAGTTGGTTATATATTTTTGTCCCATTTTTGCTTCAAGGGATTTCTGTAGTGCCGTGTCTATGTATTCTCATAATGCCAAAATATCAGATATATTATTTTCACTCCAAGCAATAACCATAGTCAATGCTTCGATTGCCTCCATTGTACTAATTTCAGCTGTCGCTACGGTGCACTTCTCTTGATTATCATCTTCAATTTCGTTATCTATATCTTCGCTACCAATGTCTAGATTCCACGTCTGAATCTCTTCGCGTGAAAGCTGTATACCGTTCGATAATTTAGCGACTAGATCTACGACTTCATTCATAGTTGCTTCAATATCAAATTTTGATACTGACTGGAATGTATCTTTTCGATAAGGCTGTTGTGTTGAAGATAAGCCGATGATAAGGTCAAGCACCTCAAATCATAAAAAAAAACTTAGACCTCTAGCAGGTATTTCCTTTGATGCATATTCCAATAATTTGTTATTAATTTATCCAATAATTTATTTTATATATTCTATAAGGACCTGCGTTTCCCTATAAAATTAATGATTTAACACTTGTAGTCACTCAACAACTAGTTATTGTCAGACGCAGCAATTACAAGTTAAAATAAAATTTACAATAAAAAAACAGAAGTAATTAAATGGCATATAAAAAATTAATTCACCCAAAAATAAATTTAAAATTGTATATCTGATTCATTAAAATCTCTCTTTTTCCACTTTCCATGTGTGTGTCTCATGTGAATCTTAACGTGTTGAGTTAAAAATATATGTGTTAGTGTTAGTATAAGAGAATCAGTTCAAAATATTTCAGTTTTGAATATTGTCAACACAATTATACAGTCATATACTGATTATATCTATACACTCCAAACATTTTATATTATTTTTCTAATAAATTTATTGGTAAACAATTGCAGTCATTTCCGCCTTTGTAGTATATCAAGTGCTATTCGACAAATGGTTGATTTCAACTACGGAGATGCTCCGCAAATTTAAATATCTTAGAAGAATAAGTGAGATATTTTTAAATATCCATTATACATACTTGAAAAGAGAACTTAAATTCTCCATATTATAAAAAACTTTAGTTTGAAAGCTTCTATTAATTAACAGAATATTCTGTTAATGAAATGAAAGCTGAGAGTGTCTTTAGTCTCTAAAAAAAGAGGAAATACTCATCGTAAATATTCCAAACATGATCAAAACTTAACATTCCTGGTAGAAGTCGGTACTAATATATTTGCAAATAGAAATCATTGCCTAGTTTTAGGCCAGTTAAATATTGAAGATATAATAAACGAACATATTAAACTTGAGTAAAAGAGTCGTCAATGTATATGAGTCAATAACTATGAGTTAAAAACGCGAATATTTAGAATTTCTTAAATTAGTCTGACAACAAAACCATACGACTTTTAAGATTTTGAAATGATTATTTATATTATTGTTGTAATGTATCATCTCATTCAAGGTCCATACAGAAATTCTTCCTTTTACTAAGTGAAGAAGCGGAAGAACCAGAAATTTCTACAAGAAGTACGAGTTGATTTTTTTTTTAGGAAAGTAAATAGATAAACACTGACAAATGTCGTCACTTATTACATGAGTCATCCAAAAGGGATTTGAAAAGTAATGACTTGATTTATGGTAGAAAGTGTATGTCCCGAGTTTCAGTACTTTTTCTCGCATATAAAACATTTCATTCGAGCCAAATTGATGCGGATAACGCTACCGGATGGAGTTTCCAATTTTGTGATATATCGTTATTCTTAATTTGCCAAAAATAACTGTTGGAGTATTCCTTATGCTCTGGCCCAAATATGTATGAAGCTGTTGCAGTGTGCGGCACCAAACTGGTGGAGATCATGAAATCCTTCTTTAGTACTATTATGGGAAGGTGAAAGGAATTTTTCTTCTGCGTATATTATAGACAACAGTTTGGACACTTGAGCATGAAAGCTCAAAGCGACTACGTTGTTTCCTTTTTTCTATCCGATATTTGGTGCGTTAAAAATATTTTATTCTCAATTTTATTTAAAGCTATTTCTGTTTAAGCTACCCTTTGTCCTTGGACAAATGCTGTCTTAACTATCTTCCACTCATTAATCGTCAAGTTATCAGTGCTTAAGCCTATGACACATATTCCTTACTATTTCAATCATCGTCAGTTTCATGGAAGGCATGTGCATCGTCGTCATTTAAAAAGCATACCAATTCAACTCAATTGTTATCTCATAATAATGGACAACTAAACATACATAGATTAATAACTTTTCTCCTTCTTCATTCACTCTCATATCGATCCTATTGGGAAGCACGCAAAATTGAACTAAAATCTTTGATAGCAATTTTCAGATAATTTTCTGCAGGCCATGTAACTATTAAAAGTTTGCAAACTATTAAAATAAGCAGATTTAATTTTCCTTAAAGGATTAATTTTATGTGACTGAAATACTAATTCTTTCATCTATTCTGGCTCTTGGAAGTATGCGACAACTAATTGTATTGGATGAAACTATCAAATAATTAAGATAAAACTAAACTTGATAAAACCTCAAAAGCAGTGCTAAAAATTTAGGTTAAATTCATCTAAAAACTACAAAAGAGTGAAGACCATCAGTTCATCTGAGAATGATAAAGCGGGCCATGTAGAACAAGTTTCAGTCGTTAAATATTTAGTCACTTGCACACTGGGATCATGGCAAATGTTGCGGTTCAGCAAGTGTTACTTTTACACACATCTACATATCTGTCTATATAGACACGCATATTGTTATTTGAGAATGAAGTTTAGTAGACAGTTAGAATCCCATTCCAAAGCAAAAAAGTGAAAACACTTTTTATAATATGACTGGTGCTGTTTATCTATTTATTTAATATTATTTAATTCAAGCTTTACATTATTAAAGACACATTCAACTTTAGTTACTAAATACTTTTCCTATGGCCGAATAATCATTTAATAAAAATTGTTAACATCATAAAACTCCTTTGGGCTACACAAATTGGGGTATTTTTTGTTCGGCCCTGTTTTACATTTTTCCCCAGCCTTATTGCATTTTTCATAAATAGGAAAACCTTGCATGTTACCAGCAGCGAAGTGGCACGTAATTCTGATATTGGAAAATCCATTTTTATCATAAGTGGCAGCAGCGCAGCCTACCCGAATGTTCCGATCAGTCACCTGCACAGTGAAATGTCCGAATGCTCTATATTGAAGATAAAGTACCGATATATTTTTATATATGAACAATAGTTTTCACACTTACCTGATATCAGTTACAGGGAATTTATCAATGATAGACTGTGTACACTTTTCTTGCTCATTAAACCATCCGTGTATGGTCTGATTGAACTCTTGTATATAATCAGTAGCTCCCATGGAGATTATTCCACTATCTGCAAGATTCTGTGCGGGATATTCGAAATCATCGGTCTTGTAGCAGGCATCGTGCTTCCATAAACAGTGTTTGATATTAACTCCAGCCAGATAAGCTAAGTTATCATCCCATTCCATAGAACCCATACGACAAGCAGGGGCATATCCATTAAAGCCACCTCCAGCAATGAGGTTACGCAGCTGGTTGTGTTCCTCAACTATGAACTTCTTCAACTTATTTGTGATGTCTACCCATTTGGTACTTGCTTCGCAATTGTTTTTGTCGAATAACTATAAAAGAAAACAAAATTGTGTGCTACTGTATAAGTCCTTAAAAATTATATGCAACTGAAGAGTAATTTCAAATACATATTCTTTAACTTACCCCATTATGATCGCAGCCAATATTTTTTATAATTTCATTTGTTTCGAAATTTTTGCAAGATAGATCGCAATAATTTTTGCTTTCTACTGCGGCAATGGAGGCCAAAACTGAAATTATTATTGTGAGGCTGTTCATTTTACCAAAACTACGTTTCTAGTTAAAAACAAACTCAAACGATTTGATGTTGCGAGCAATTTCGCTCTTTTATATTCGAAATTTGTTTACTTTAAAGATTGTTTTCAGCAGGGTACGGAATTACTACCATTTTATTAATTCTTATTCCAGCAATTATTCTTTATAGTTTCAATATCTTTAAAATTTCTATACAGTTATAAAAAGAATTTAAGTAATTTCTGTATTTTTCATATAATACTTCTTGTTAATCTATTTTGAGTTTAACAACATCCTCTCTTGTGTAGTTTGAATTAAATTTGAGGTTACTGTTGGCTGAAGTAGTGATCACATGGTTACGATGCCTCACACCAGGAGTTGAACTACTTATTCGCTCGTGTCGAGTTTTTCTGATCTGTATTTGCTCATAGTTTTTTAAGTTGTTATTGGCCTATCTCAATGAAGAAGGCAAAGCCCTGGGATGCTAAGCCTTATCGACAGCGATTTAACACCGTCATGTGCCAAAGAGCAGAGCGCAGCCCCCTACTTCTTGCATTTACGAAAAATGCAATAAGGCTGGTGAAAAAGGTAAAACAGGGCCGAACAAAAGATACCCTAATTTGTGCAGCCCAAAGGAGTTTTATGATGTTAAAAATTTTTATTAAATAAATATTCGGACATAGGAAAAGTATTTAGTAACTGAAGTTGAATGTGTCTTTAATAATGTGAAGCTTGAATTAAATAATATTAAATAAATAGATAAAGAGCACCACTTATATTATAAAAAGTGTTTTAACATTTTTGCTTTAGAATTGGATATTTCATTGCATCGACAGTTCCTTCTAACTGTTTACTGAACTTCATTCTCAGATATGAATAGGCGTGTCTATATAGACAGATATGTATATGTGTGTAAAACTAACACTTGCTGACGAAGGCATAGAACCGGATGCTGAAGATTACCGACAGCGATTTAACGCCGTCATGTGCGAAAGAGTAGAGCATAGCCCTCTCCTTCGCCGGTGCTTGTAAGTAGCAAAAAGTTCAACGGCTCAATAACGAGTTAAAAATATATGCAACAAAAAATTTTCTTTCTTCTAATCTGTTCTCTTAACACTCTATCTACTCTTAATATCTGGTACAATGCACCCCTGAGTGCTGGTCCAACAAAACATATATAAAAAGTGATCCCTATTCAATGTAAACAAGGACTTGTGAAAAATAATATCATATAAGACAGAGCTCTTATTAATTGAGTTTTAGTTCATCGTAAAATGGAAACAAAAACACTGCTATTTCATATTCAATTCGATCAGTCTGAAGTTTTCCAAATACATAAACTCTTGTAAAAATATTCTCGACACCTGATTCGTATATGTATTATTAATTTTGTTCTAATCAAAGTAAGTTATTTCCACAATAATAAAATTTCCTATTTACGCATATTTTTTGCCTCTTATTGATATTGTTCTAGCATTTGGAAATAACAATATATAAAATTCAACAAACAATTTATTAAATGTTTATTGACGTATCTAATATTTTATTGTTTTGTGAAACGTTCAAAATAAACAAACACAATATATAACAGATCTTAAGAATTATTAAATCGTATTTGGTTTGTGTCGAATAGTTAAGCAAACAAAAACATGCTGATGTTTGAATCGTTTGGACTTTCCGTGAGTAGGTTATGCAACAGATTTTTCAAATCTATAGCTATAACTTTATATATCTGAAAAACTCGTTCATTATGTAACATAATCCAGTCTATCATTCAAAACTTAAGACATATTTTAAGAAAATATAATATTCTACCTGCAGACGTACTCACGTTCAAATATTGTTTCGCACGTTTGCAGTATTTTTCAAACATATTATTTTGCCCAGATTTCGTAACATTCTATTTGCTCACAAATTTGGACATGTTTGTACGATGGCGTATACTTCATGTATATGACATACGAATTTTTACATTAAGTAGACGTTGTAAACAATTCATAGGAATCATTTCTTATGAACATTTTTTAATTTCTATCTCTTGTAAGAGAGTTTGATCAAAATCTTTAAAATTAATATTTCATAAATTTTTATATACATAAATATATTCAGAATATCTCTCACATCTCATAAACTTTTTGAAATTATTGATGTACTGACTGGATTTAATTACACTATGCGACAAATGAAGACCTTCGATTCTACTATCGAATTGTAGTAAAACCCTATACTCAGTTTGGCCGATTTGGTGACCGTTTTCTCTTTATGGGTCTCCAAAGTTTCCCAATATTAGCATAATGCCCAAAAAAAGACGTCACCAGTTTTTGCCAAATAGCTAATTAGCAGTTAAAAATATCGCTTAACTATGTTCCGCAAAAATGTAGCTAAGAGCAGATTGAATATATCTTGCTAAAATTTTATCTCAGAAATGTATTTTATCTAAGAGTTTTTTTTTTAAGTTAAAGAACAAAAAATTTTTTTTTTTGTTTTTGATCATAACTTTTAGGAAATTCTGATTTTTCATACACTATATTTGGAAATATTGTAGCCACGGTGAAGCTTAACAACTTTTGTTAACATAACAATATAATCTGAACGTGTCTAAATATCAAAAACAGGTCATAAAGACTAGCTCATGCCTAAAAGTTTAAATTTTTAACTCAAATTTTATATAAATTTTTTTAAGAAAAATTTAATAAAGTCTTTCTTTCGGTATTTATTTGTTATATATTAATTTTAAAATTTCTTTCGATCTGTCTGTGAACAGCCACCAGTCGTTAGGATCGTACGAAATTTTCATCTGATCCCTGAGCATCTTCGTGTCCTTACAATAGGAAAACGTTTTTGAGTCATCAACAGTAAAACATTTTTGAAGGTCTGACTGTCGTCTTCCATATTTTGTGACCTTTGACCCAACCTCCAGGTTTCATTATTTTAAAAATTGTGCAAGGTCTTCAGATATCCGTTGTGATAGCTGCAACTTAGAAACAATATAATAGAGTCGGTCTTCCGTAATAAAGATTGGAGAGGTTGTTTAGGAACGTAAGTTGATCTTGTTTTTTGTAATTGAGCACTAGGAACAGAGAGCTACATGAAAGTTTTATTTTTTGTTTCTCTATATGATCCTGGACCATCACGCACATCAATCTCTATATATACTATTTTATATAACATTTTGGGAAAAAAGAATCAGTACGAAATTATTAATAAAGAGATGCTGAATCAAACTTTCAACTTGTCGTTAGTTACCTGCTGTTTCACTATAATTTCATCAAATACATTTTGTATGACTTCTTAACCGCACTTCCATATTTTTACTGCTAATATTTTTCACAGACAAGATAATACACTTACTTATGGAAATATAAATTAGAAGTTTTACAAATCTGCTTATATCATATATTGATAAATTTCCATTTTAGTTTTCAGAAAATTTATTTTTGATTCACACAAATCCTTAGCTCCTTAAAAATGTATGTTGCATAACATTTTGGCAATTTCTTATTTGAAATGACTTCATTTTTAAATTTCCTAGGGCTAGGAAATGATTTTTCCTTGAACATATATCATAGTGGACAGTGGACATATGTTGTCTTAAATATCAGTATATTAAATTAATAAAATTAATTTTACCCAAAAGCCTGCAGAGAAGCGAAGACTATCAGGTCTTTTGTGAAAGATAAAGCCAAATAGTTCACTTCAGCACCTGTTAATAAAAATGCATTCATGTTGGCACGAAACACAAGCATTTGTGTTAGTGATATAACATCTAACGTTTATATTTCTGAATGAGTTTCAGTAAACACTTGGAATATATGGCAAAGGAAATAAAATACGTTATTAAAAAGGCAAAATAGAAATAACATTGAAGACATTTTTTTTATATAGATTTATTTAATATATTTTGAGACTGAGAAGAGCTTTAAATTAATAAACATGCAGATGTGAACGACAGTTGAATCAGTTTTAGTTATTAAATACATCTGCCATGTTATTTAATAAAATTTGTTGACATCATAAAACTCCTTTGTGCTACACAAATTAGGGTATTTTCGGTTTGGCCCTGTTGTGCATTTTTCAGCAGCTTTATTACATTTTTCGTAAATGGGGAATCCCACTGCGTTACCAGTGGCGTAGTTACACGTAGCTCTGAAAAATGAAGTTTCATTTTGATCATATTTGACAGCAGCACAGCCCACACGGATATTCTTTTCAGCCACTATCTGAGTGAAATGTCCGATTTTGCTATATTGAAGAAAGCGTGTGAGATTTGATAATAGATTGATAATAATTTTCCCACTTACTATTTAGTTACTGAGGGGAATCTATCAATGATAGATTGTGTGCAATTTTCATACTCATTGAACCATGACTGTATTCTGGCTTTGAACTCTTCAATGTCATCAAAAATTTTCGTAGGACTTTCATAAGCGTATGCAACATTCTGGCCGGGATATTCGAAATCAACGGTTCTGCGGCATTTATCGTGTTGAAATAAACATTGTTTGGCATGCCGTACAGCCTGAGAAGCTAAATTATCATCCCATTCCATGGTAGCCATACGACAAGCAGGCTTAAATCCTGTAACACCACCTCCAGCAATGAGGTTACGAAGGCGGTTATGTTCATCAAGTATAACATCTTTCAATTTATTTATCATATCTACCACTTTGGTGTTTGCGGGACAGTTACGTCTGTCGAATGACTACAAAAGAAGATACAAAATTGACAACTGCACTATTCCTTTAAAATCGTATGGATCTCAAAAGAGCTTTAACATTAATATTCCTTTAACTTACCCCATCGTTGTCGCAGCCAATGTTTTTTACATATTTCTTTGTCATAGGATCGTAACAAGGCAAATCACAATAATTCTTGCTTTCTATTGCGGCAATAGAAGCCAAAACCAAAATTATTGTTATGAAGGTCTTCATATTTTCAAAAGAATTTAGTTCAAAATGAAATCAAACGAATTGATTTTGGCAGCATATTTCACCCTCTTATATCAGAATGCTGTTTACTTGAGAAACTTTTCTTAGCAGGGTTCGTAGTTACTGCGATTTAGCTCTTAATTCCCAAAAATGTTTATACTTGTTCCATTAAGCATTTTTTAGTTTCAGTTTTTTACTTCTAGTACAATTTTTATGTCAAAACTTTTATCGTTAATTCTATATAAGCGTTACACTTCCTTTTGTGTAATTTGCGCAAACTAAATTTCGTTATTCAAAACGTAGTAAATTAATTACAGGTGTGAAAACTTAAATCACTAAATGATTAGCAAAAAGTGTTTGGGAGTGATGAATATGAATTATTATTCAGAATATGTACACCGAATTACAGAGTTCAAAACTGTTAGTCAAGGATAACTTCGAACATATCTATCTACAAAACGCTGATACGATATCGAATTCTGTATTGTAAAAAATATGCTAAAAATCAATTTCGAACAATTATTTTTCAATTAATTTAACTATTTGTATGGTATCTACAGGGTTTTACAGAATTGTTTCAATTATAAAAATTAGTTTTCAGTTCCAAGACTGTGCCTGCAATTCAATGTAAAAACATTAATTATTTACGAAATACAATTTCATTTGGAATTGAAATTTAAAATTTACCGAAAACTTAAAACATAAACAAAGTTTTTCAAATCTAAGTGAATAAATCCGAGATTTTCAGAATATATAAACTCTTGTATAGTTACATTCGACACCTGATGTATGTGTGTGTGTATATGAGTTATATATATTTTGATTTGTTGACATATTAAGTGCCATATAAGTAGGTTATATCTATATGATTAAACTTTCATGTGTGTTTTTGCTAATAATCTGTATTTTCCTAACAACTGGAGAAAACCAAATGCGAAATCCAAAGAATAGTTTGGGAAATTATGTGCTACGGACAGAACTAATTAAATATTATTTAAGGTTTCATTATATAATTAAAAAAGCAGCCAGAATATATTTCAGCTCTTAAGAATATGTATATTACGTTAATGTGATGTACAGTGGTGCAAAATAAAAAAAAATATATATTAAGGTGAAAGACTGATTCACGAGTTTTTATATTATTTTAATCTTTTGGAAATGGTATTTGGGAAATTGTATTAAAAAACTCTGATGATGGCTTTGGTTTTTACAACTCCTCAGCAAAATGCAATTTAATATATTCTGTTATGTGGCAGTACCATACCAAACAAGAATCAGTCCTTATAGACTCCCCTTTTAATAAGAAAAATACAATTATTTGCCCCTAAAACTAAGCCATCATATTTTAAAATTTTTCTCTCTTTCATAATTAGAAATATGTTGAATCCAAGTTAACTTTGATGGGCTAATTGTCCAACAAGTTTTGCTTTTAATTCAGAAAGACATGATTATTCAAAACACAAGGCGGAGTTAACATCAGTTTTCTATATTCAACTTACACAGCAGAGCAGAAAAGCTGCTTTCGAAATCCACTACAAATCTGTGTATTTCTTGTTTATTATCACTTATTGTAGTGGCTTAGTTTCATGTGACAGTTTTTATTTGTACCAATTTTATTATGAAAAAGAAAACGAGAAGTGTATCAAAATGCTAATGCACTTGTGTTAAGTTCCATTTCTCAAACTTTTATAAGTATTTTGAATCGAAATAAGTAACGTGAATTTAGAAAATTAGATCCAAATTACTACGTTTCTTACCCACTGCGAAAATTTATATAATCGCATGATCAAATATTATTCTGGCTAAACTAAAACAGATATATTTTTATTTACCCACGAAATAAATCTAAAGACTATTATTTTCTCAAAAACTAAAACAACAGATTATTGTACACAAATCAAAAGTGAATTCCAGTGTTTGTTTCAATAATAAAATATCAAAACAGATATACCATATGGTTGGAATATACATGTTTCAATAACAACGTTTGACGCAACTCAGTACAATAGAACTACTAAACAGCAGGTAAAATAAAATTAAGAAAACATCAGCAGACCAGGTTTTTTGGAAAACAAATTCAAACAAATCAGCCTGTTAGATAATGCACAAACTGTCAAAAACAAATGAGAATTACAAAAGAAGAAGCATAGTAGGCGTTGTCCTTGTCCAAAAACTACCGCATACACACACTGTTGAATATGAATCTTTTTGATTTTCTTTACAAATTTCCTAAGGGTTGGTCCCATAACGATAATAACTGTGAGTCAAATCTTAACGTCAAGTTTTTTAGCCAAGTTTATTTGTCATTTCATTTTAGGGTTTCATAATTGCAACCATTAAGAGGTACACAACCTATTGACCTTTTTGAAGCCTTTTACCAAAATGGGAATTTAAATCAGAATGCATTTCTAGTACTTTGTGATGATTTTGGTCAAGCAAGTGTGCTCCAGATCAAGAAAATTGTGCGCAAAGTTCATTCTTCTGATTTATGGCGTCGCTGCGTCATTAGGTTGTGCATGAAATTGGCCAAGCACCTAACGTAAACAGTGTACACTATCACGAGATGATAGTGGAAATTTTGTGGTCAGAAATAGAGAATGAGCATCCAACAGAGTGGTGCCACTTGCCACACAGCCAACAAAAGAATGGCTCTTTTGCACGAGAAATTATTTGAAGTATCTGTGGGCTAACTACTGCTCAGCTTAAATTTTGAATTAAGACTTTGTGGTGATATGGGAAATTAACGTCAACACTATATTCGGCAGTAATTTTTCATATTTTATGTGAAATTTTATGAAACCGATTTATAAAAATTTAATCTATTATTTGATTTAAAAAATATTCTGAATCTTAGTTTTCCTAGTAGGATATATATTTATTATATTCTTTGCGTTACAAACTCTTAGTCTTATAATAAAATTCTACGATAACTTAGATTAAATTCTGACAAATTTAAGTTCATCTTCTTTTTTAGAGTTTTCATCATATATTTTCTTGCATTTGAAAAACGTTGGGGTACAATGATTGCGGATTTTCTTATATCACGCATTTTGCTAAAAAAAAATGTGATTGACCAATTGACTTTAAGCTTCACCTGTAGTTAATAAAATCTTTTGGATACATCTTATCTAACACTTATCCATTTCCGTCTTTTAGACCATTTACAATTGACAGTAAATTAATTTTAATTGAAAAACCAAAACCAAATGAAATTTGTGCAAAGAAACTGGTATCAATTGTTACCATCCAAGTTCAGTTTTAAAATATCTAAGCAAATCATAAGTAAGTTTTTGTAATTCAAATAAATTTTAACATTTAAAAACGTGTTAATTTTTTTTTCATAATCAAAATGACCCGAAAAGAGACTAAAATATTTTATATTAAAAAGAAGATGACAACAAATTAGAATTCAATACTGTCCAGTCTAATCCATGTGAAATACAAGATCGTCACGATGGAAACAACGATTGAATTATGATGAGCATTTTTAATGATTGATTAATAAAGTCACTGATTGAAATTTAAGAATGCTTTACTTGGATTTTCTATTTCTCAAGAAGCTGGAAAAACTAAAAACTTTCTTTATTTTTAATTTTTCCACTTTATTTAGTTTGACATAAAATAAATAACTCTGCTGCTCTAGAACATTAATCCTCCTGAATACCGGGGTTTCTTGCCAATCGATGATTATGTGAAGTAAAAATCTATTTTTTCAAATTATGAACAATTTTAAGGTAATTTTTGCGAAGATATTTTTTCTTTATTATAAAAGTACATATTAGTAAAGGCCTTTTTAATTTTTTCGTTTTAGTTGTCGTTGTCGTTTTGTAGAAGTTATTTCTTATAGACTCCTTCTATTGCCTAAAACCTTTAGAGGCCTCGCATTAAGCGATTAGAAACACCAGACTTAATCAGGAACTTGTATTTGGATTCACTAAAAACCTATTGAAAAAAAGGAACATCCTAGAATGACCACTCATTGTAAAATGCATTACGAAAGATCCAGATTTGACCTATCATTGAATTCCTCCAACATCCTATTTTATCAATGTTTATCACTCTTTAGTTCCACATTCACATGTTCTTCTGTTCCTCCATTATATTATGATGTAGAAGACTCAGCCTAATAGTTGCTGTGAAAACTTATTTTGGATGATGATTTTCATGAAATTGTTTTCTTTTGTAAGAAAATTAAACAAAAAATTACTTCCTAAATATTTGATCTTTTTATTTATCGTATTTCCTTTATATATCCCTCTGATAAAATTAACTAAATTAAACCAGTAAACATGTAGAACGATATCTAGATATTATAGAAATAATGCAACCATACCAAAGTCTACAGAGAGATAAAACTGGTATTCATGTATTGAAAAGGATTTTCCACGATTTTGGGTTTTTTGGCTCGTCGAATGAAATTTCCAACCTTAACATTCTTTCATAACGACGCTGTTTTCGCTTTAATACATTAAATTGTCAAGTCCGGTGTATTTTGTTCCAAACACGGCAGCTCTAAATATTTGCAGTCAGTTTTCTATTGAAGCAAACACTCTCTCGATGGGATAATAACTTCTAATTAATACACAAAATATTTTGCAAAACAAAAGCAGTGCAACAAAAGCTTAGCACCATATTTATTTTAAAACAAATGGCTCACCATAAGATTAAATTGAAAGAAAGACAAAAGAAAAACGTTAACAAATAAATATACATACGAAACTAGTGAAGCTCTGTACTTCAATTAAAACAAAAGAATAGCTACTAACGGCAGTTGGAGTAAAAGAATATAAAAGCCAACATATTTAATTGAACAAAATCATTAGGGTTCAATAGCCAGTAAAGGCAAGTGCAGCAATATAAAATCATATCAAAACCGAATGAATCAAACAATTAATTTGAATTAAAAAATAAAACTCAACTTAGATTGAGACAAAAGAAGTGCAGAAAAATTATTATTTTTTTGACTCACAACAGCGACCGGCTAAATTAAGCTTGAAACAACAATAAAAAGTATAATACGAAACCACAACATAATCCACTCAAACCTTAATCTTTAAACCATGAAGTGTTTTGTGATAACTTTAATTATCTTAAGCATCAGTCTGAGTAAGTTTCTTATAATTCGAATAAAGTTCTTAAGGGTGTGAAAATATGTTTATAAAATTTAAAAATTACAGCAAGTTTTTCGTTGCCAACAAAAGACGAGGCGAACGGATTTGAAAAACATTGTGTCAGCTATGAATTAATATCACCTGAGATTGCAGACGATGTGAAAACACAATTTCAAGATGAAAATAATGAGGATGAATATGTTGGATGGCGGAAATGTAAAGATTTACGAAAACAGAAAGGCCCAAATCGATATGTAGATTGTAAGCTTCTCCTGAAGATGGGTCGAAACTTAATCCCTTATGGAAGGCCTCCTCCAGAAATGCACTTCTACCTCTTTACACAAAAAGATAAAGATTGTGGCATTAAACTGACATTGGGAAGAAATGAGTCTGTACATGCAGCTGGCTTAAAACCATCAGTACCGACCAGGTAAACTCCTCCTTCATATAATTTGAAGTTTATATATATATATATATATATATATATATATGTATATATATATATATATATATATATATATATATATTATATACTATTATAGTAAATGTAAATTTTCAACTTTTTGTTAACAAAAAATTTTTGTAAAAGAAATACGTTCTTGTCGCTCATATATAATTTAACATTCATGCCATCCTCTTTTGCTACCTTTCTTCTAGAATTATAATCCACGGATGGATGAGCCAATCACGTGGCTCTTTCAATCGAGATCTCAAGAATGCTTATCTTAAAAAAGGGGACTTTAACGTTATTGTCGCTGATTGGAGTGGTATTGCAGCAGACATTAACTACGTTCGTGTAGTCCGATATGTGGATTCATTGGGCTTATATTTAGCAAAGTTTTGCAAATTCTTAAAAGAAACTGCTCTCATTAGATTCGAGGATATTTATCTTATTGGTCACTCTTTGGGGGCACAAATAGCTGGCGCTGCAGGCAAATATAGCTGGCCATATCGTTTCAATACCATATTTGGTCTTGATCCGGCTGGACCCCTATTCCGCGGTAAGGACGAGGATAGTCGTCTTGATTCCAGCGATGCGAGATATGTTGAGAGTATACAAACTAGTCGACATTTTGGTTTTGTAGATCCCACTGGAAATGCTACATTTTATCCAAACTACGGTAATCAAAAAGGTTGTTACTATTATGGCTGTTCGCATATTAGAGCCTACAAAATGTTTACTGAATCTATCAATTCACCCGTGGGCTTCTACGGCCCTAAATGCTTGACATTCAAGCCCAAACGAAAGCATTGTAACAATAATGATATGACTGAGTATCGTATGGGTGGTGAACCTTCGATACCTAAAAGTGGTGCATTTGTTGTGGAAACAGAAAGAGGGGCACCTTTTGCCAAGGGAAAAATAAATCAACGGGAAAACAGCAAAGAGGACAGAGAGAGCAAAGGTTTCAAAGAGAGCAAAGATAGCAAAACTAGCAAAAATAGCAAAGAGAGCAAAAATAGTAAAGAGAGCAAAAATAGCAAAGAGAGCAAAAATAGTAAAGACAGCAAAAAGATAAAAGAGAGCAAAATAAGCAATAACAGCAACAAGAGCAAAGCAAGAAAAACGAAAAAAAACATCAAGAAGAGCAAAACGATCAGAACAGTAAAAACGGCAAAAAAGGGTAATAAGTGATCAGCAACGGCAAAAGCAACATTTATTAACAAAAGTACAGTACCTGTAATTATATTAAGTATTATTTATATTACCTACTATAATTACAGCTGTGAAAACTCCTTTATATATTTTGATCTCCGATTTCGTTTGTTTTTCTCTCTTTCATGTAGTAAATATATTGTATTATATGGAGCTCAAAGCTTTTCGTGTTTAATATTAAACTCCGCTAATATATTGAAGAGATGCCAAATATAGAATCTAAAACTAATACAGTTTACAACATTTTAAATTAATTTTGAGTAAAACTAGCATGAAAAAAGCTTTGATCGACGTAGTTACCCGCATGAAGATACTCCTACAAAATACTTGCAACTAAACAAAAATTGCTTTGTGAAATAAGAGATAATGCAGTTTGCATGAGTTATTTTTTTATTATTTAAAAACCGCTTTAATTATAGCATTTTGACTAGGATTAACAGCATTAATATATAGAAGACATTTGGCAAAATTAAAAAAGTGAAAAAATAGCTCATGCCCATTTTGCTAGAGAGTATTTTACACTTAAATAAAAAGTTGTGAATAATAAAAAGTAAAGTTAAAACCGTTTGTTTTAATTTTTCATAGTCGCATTTATAAAAATGCATTAAACTAAAGGGTCGTCGATCGCTGCATATATGTGAGTATCGCATTTGTGTTGTTTAAAATAAGATTGTCAATCAACAAATTTGTTTTGGCGTTATTTTGTTGTCTCACCAGCGTATGCTTGTATACATTATGGTCTCTATTCTGTGTCTGTTTGCTCACGTCACTCAATATCACTCACTCACAAACAATACCAAACAATATCAAAAATAGAAAACTTGCCACTTCTTCTTGAAGAAAACAATCCACCACTTCTAACAGCTAGTGGCCTTAAAAGCTTGAAGGGCAAGAGAATGATAGAAATGATAAATTTCTGAAAAGAACAGTTTTTTTTTGACATGACGTTACACAATAAGAGGGAATATATAAAAAGATTTTTTTTTATCAACAGAATTTTCCATAACTCTAATTACAAACAAGCAACTGTTTTTGTTTTTAAAAAATCTATTTTATAAACTATCAAAATACTTTGAGATCATAGAGTTCTGGCAACACTGACAACATACCACTGCACCATAAATTAACCAGATTCATATTAACCAAACACTCTCTATCTAAATGAAAACTAGACATGCGACGCATAATTAAAATACTATTTACAGCATTTGATTCGAATTTAATTACGTTAATTATTGCATTGGCAGTTATTCTCTAGTTTATCTCTAATACAATAATAACCGCGAGCAAGAACGGTTTCAATGAAGTATTTTTACATAAAATTTATGTACTTTTTCGAACCCTACTCAATTGGTAACATTTACCAAACCTAAGGATCTTGTAATTGTCTTAGTTTCTGTTTGTAATTCATGTTCTATTATTATTAATTGGTGTTCCCCCTTAAGCAGATTTTATCCTCACCCCACTACAGAAAACCCCAAGACGTAAACTGGGATTTTTAACAACATTTAAATACTTGCTTTTATATAATTGTTGATATGATTGTTCTAATTATTCTTAAGAATATGTTGTTATGATGGGTGACTCTACACGCGGTAACTTTTTCCAGTACTAACTTTAAACTTAAAAAGTTAAATAATAACTACTACTTTCACGTGGACAATTAAAAAAATATAATTTTCGTAAGCGGCCGTCAAATAGACAGTAAATTAATTTAAATTGAAAAACCAAAACGAAGTGAAATTTGTGCAAAGAAACTGGTATCAATTGTTACCATCCAAGTTCAGTTTTAAAATATCTAAGCAAAGCATAAGTAAGTTTTTGTAATTCAAATAAATTTTTATCATTTAAAAACGTGTTAATTTTTTTTTCATAATCAAAATGACCCGAAAAGAGATTAAAATATTTTATATTAAAAAGAAGATGACAACAAATTAGAATTCCATGTGAAATACAAGATCGCCACGATGGAAACAACGATTGAATTATGATGAACATTTTCAATGATTGATGAATAAAGTCACTGATTGAAATTTAAAAATGCTTTACTTGGATTTTCTATTTCTCAAGAAGCTGGAAAAAACTAAAATCCACATCATTTTAGATATTTAATAGACTAGTGTAATAGTTTTATTGAATAATTCATGGTATTTTATTAAACAACCACTTGCGTGCCAGCAGCAGATCATAAAGGAAGAACTTTGAAGTCAAAACGCGTAGAAAAGCACAGTAGTTTTTTGAAAAGTACCTCCGAAATTGTCACCTGGTTACCTGGTTTTTTACACGAAACAATAATATAAGCTTAAATAGCAAGTTTGTGAGACATGTGCGCAGTACGATAAAATGTGCTCACGCGCGGATAACACATAAAACTTCGTTAGGTATTTACATGAGTCATGTTTTTGATTTCCATATATTTTATGGTAAGCGGCAGTATTTGGTTTTCTTTCTTTTTAATTTTTCCACTTTATTTAGTTTGACAAAATAAATAACTCTGCTGCTCTAGAACATTAACCCTCCCGAATACCGGGGTTTCTTCCCAATCGATGATTATGTGAAGTAAACATATATTTTTCCAAATGATGAAATATTTTCAGTTCATTTTTGCGAAACAATTTTTTCCTTATTATCAAAGTACATATTAGTAAAGGCCTTTTTAATTTTTTCGTTTTAGTTGTCGTTGTCGTTTTGTAGAAGTTATTTCTTATAGACTCTTTCTATTGCCTAAAACCTTTAGAGGCCTCGCATTAAGCGATTAGAAATTATTTACAAAAACCAGACTTAATCAGTAACTTGACATTGAATTCAATCATTGTAAAATGCATTACGAAATATCCAGATTTGACCTATTTGTGGATATTTTATCATTCTTTAGTTCCACATTCACATGTTCTTCTGTTCCTCCATTATATTATGATGTAGAAGACTCAGCCTAATAGAAGCTGTGAAAACTTATTTTGGATGATGATTTTCATGAAGTTGTTTTTTTTTTGTAAGAAAATTAAACAAAAAGTACTTCCTAAAAATTGGATCTTTTTATTTATCGTATTTACTTTATATATCCCTCTGATAAAATTAACTAAATTAAACCAGTAAACATGTAGAACGATATATAGATATTATAGAAATAATGCAACCATACCAAAGTCTACAGAGGTATTGAACAGGATTTTCCATGATTGTTGGTTTTTTGGCTCATCGATTAAAATTTCCAACCTTAACAGTCTTTCATAACGACGCTGTTTTCGCTTTAATCCATTAAATTGTCAAGTCCGGTGTACTTTGTTCCAAACACGGCAGCTCTCAATTTTGCAGTCAATTTGCCATTAGAGCAAACACTCTCTCGATGGGGTAATAATTTCTAATTAATACACTATATATATTGCAAAACAAAAGCAGTGCAACAAAATCTTAGCACCATATATATTTTAAGATAAATCGCTCACCATAAGATCAAACTGAGAGAAATACAAAAAAAACCTTAACAAATAAATATAAATCAGAAACTAGTAAATCTCTGTACTTCAATTAAAAAAAAAAGAACAGCTACTAACGACAGTTGAAGTAAAAGCATATAAAAGCCAACATATTTAATTGAACAAAATCATTAGAGTTCAATAGCCAGTAAAGTCAAGTGCAGCAAAGCAAAATAAAATCATATCAAAACCGAATGAATAAAAAAATTTATTTGAATTAAAAAACCAAACTCAACTGAGATTGATACAAAACAAGTGCAGAAATATTATTATTTTGTTGACTCACAACAGCGATCGGCTAAATTAAGCTTGAAAAAACAATAAAAAGTATAATACGAAACCACAACACAATCCACTCAAACCTTAATCTTTAAACCATGAAGTGTTTTGTGATAACTTTAATTATCTTAAGCATCAGTCTGAGTAAGTTTCTTATAATTCGAATAAAGTTCTTAAGGGTGTGAAAATATGTTTATAAAATTCAAAAATTACAGCAAGTTTTTCCCTGCAAACAGAAGACGAGGCGAACGGATATGAAGATATATGGGATTACGATGAAGATTATGGCAGCGGTGATTTAAAATCACCTGATCCTAATGACAATATAACAGCCGAATTGCAAGATGAAAATGATGAGGATAACCATGTTGAATGGCAGATATGTAAAGATTTAAGATCAGCTGGACTTATAGATCGTCCATTTTTCAAGAAGTTGGCACGAAACTTAAACCCTTTTTCAAGCCCCCGTCCAGAAATTCACTTCTACCTATTTCAAAATAAATCTAAAGATTGTGGCAAAGAATTAATAATGGGCAATAGTAAGTCGATAATCGCATCCGGCTTAAATTCATCACTACCGACCAGGTAATTGCTGTAAATTCATTTTAGCTTCCTTTTTTCTATATATGGCACCAAGTGCTTTCTGGAGATATTATCTCTTTAATATTAAGTTAAACCTCTCCTCCATACAATTTGAAGTTTAGCTAATCTATAAAATGAAACGTACATAGCAAATAACTAAGAACATTTACACGATCCATTTAAATTTTCCAAAAGAACTTGAGAAAAAAAATCCACATCAATGCTGCTATAAACACAATTGTGACGAACGACGAATTTTTCGTAACGAATATTCGTCGTTGGAAAGAAAACACTTTATGTAAATGCAAATACACACAATATGTACATTGGATGAAATACGTCGTGCACAACGAACTTGTCGATAGAATTATTTCTTTTTCTTATGCCCACGAATGACGAATAAATTAGTGCAGTGTGGCCGTTTTTTTTTTTACATTTTTTAGTGTTCAGCAAATGAAGTAACTTTTTGCTTTGAGAAATATTTTCTCTTTTATTTTTAGCTCATAAATTCAGTAACCACTTTCTTAATTATGCAACATATTGTTTTGATTCATTAGTTTATCTCCTCATATTAATGTTGTTTTGCTGTAGAAATATAGTCACACGTAAAATGTTTTTGTTCATGTTCTTCCAGAGTATTATTTATTTACGTACGAGTATCTAAATAACAAATAATTTTAAACGACATTGACAGCTGTTATTTTCGTTCTAATTGTGTCTTATTCGATGAACTTACGCAGCGAATTCTTGATGATAAGCTCGTCGTTCTGTGCAAAGTTCGTTGTTCGTTGCAATTGTGTTTATACCGTAAAGCACATTTGAAATTATATAAAATATACAATCGTATTTTATCTATCCTTTTGCTAAATCTACTGTTATAAAAAGAATTTCCTTAAAAGAAAAAATAAGGTTTTGATTTGAACAAATTCAAGGAATAACTTACAGATCGCAGATTCCAATATAGTACCTGTCAATTTTCAACTTTCAGATCCTGTCGCTTATATATAATTTAATATTATTGCCTTACTCTTTTGCCATCTTTCTTCTAGAATTATAATCCACGGATGGATGAGCCAAGCACGTGGCTCTTTCAATCGAGATCTCAAAGATGCTTATCTTAAAAAAGGTAACTTTAACGTTATTGTCGTCGATTGGAGCGCTAAGGCAGCAAACCCAAACTACTTTCGTGTGGTCAAATGTGTGGATTATGTTGGCAAATATTTAGCAGAGTTTTTCAGATATATAAACCGAAATGCTCAGATTAGATACGAGGATACTTATCTTATTGGTCACTCTTTGGGGGCACAAATAGCTGGAGCAGCAGGCAAATATAGCCGGCCACAACGTTTCAATACCATATTTGCTCTTGATCCAGCCGGACCCAAATTCCGCTATAAGGACGATGCATTTCGTATTGATCCCACCGATGCCTGGTATGTTGAGAGTATACAAACTAGTAGAAGTCTTGGCTTTTTAAACCCCACTGGGAATGCTACATTTTATCCCAACTACGGTATTCAAGATAGTTGTTACTATTTTGGCTGTTCGCATATTAGAGCCTACAAAATGTTTGTTGAATCTATTAATTCACCCGTGGGCTTCTATGGCACTAAATGCTTGACACCGAAGCCCAAACGGGAACATTGTAACAACAATGATATGACTGAGTATCGTATGGGTGGTGAACCTTCGATACCTAAAAGTGGTACATTTGTTGTGGAAACAGAAAGAGGGGCACCTTTTGCCAAGGGAAAAATAAATCAACAGGAAGAGAGCAAAGAGATCTAAAAGAACAAAAAGAGCAAAACGAGCAAAGAGATAAAAGAGAGCAAAATGAGCCAAAACAGAAAAAAAAATCAAAGAGAGCTAAAAGAGCAAAACCAACAAAAAGAGCCAAAAAGGTCAATAAGTGATACGCAACAGCAAAAGCAACAATTATTAACAAAAGTACAGTACCTGTAATTATATTAAGTACTATTTATATTACCTACCATAATTGCAGCTGTGAAAACATTTTGATCTCCCGATTTCGTTTATTTTTCTCTCTTTCTCGTAGTAAATATATTATATGGAGCGCAAAGTTTTCCGTGTATAATATTTAACTCCACTAACACATTAATGCGATGCCAAATATAGAATCTGAAACTAACACAATTAACAACATTTTTAAAGCAATTAAATTTTGAGTGAAACTAGAATGAAAAAAGCTTTGATCGACGTAGTTACCCGCATGAAGATACTCCTACAAAATACTTGCAACTAAACAAAAATTGCTTTGTGAAATAAGAGATAATGCAGTTTGCATGAGTTATTTTTTTATTATTTACAAACCGCTTTAATTATAACATTTTGACTAGGACTAACAGCATTAATAAATAAAAGACATTTGGCAAAATTACAAAAAAGGACAAAATAGCTCATACCGGTGTTGCTACAGAGTATTTTACACTTAAATAAAAAATTGTGAATAATGAAAAATAAAGTTAAAATCGTTTGTTTTATTTTTTTCATGGTGGCATTAATAATCATGCATTAAGCTAAAGGATCGTCAATCACTGCATATGTGTGAGTATCGCATTTGTGTTGTTTAAAATAAGATTGTATACATAATGGTCTCTATTCTGTATCTGTTTGCTCACGTCACTTCATAACAATATCAAAAAGTAGAAAAGTTGCCTACTTCTTGAAGAAAACTATCCACCACTTCTAACAGCTAGTGGCCTTAAGAACTTAATAAGGGCAAGAGAATGTTAGAAATCGTAAATATCTGAAAAAATTGTTTTTTTGTGTTGACGTGGCGTTACAGAATAAGGGGGAATATATAAAAAGATTTTTTTTTCATCAATCGAATTTTCCACAACTATAATTACAAACAAGCAACAGTTTTTGTTTTTAAAAAATCTATTTTACAGGCTTTCCCAATTTTTTTTTTTTTGTATTAGAAATCATTGCTCACAACTTGTAAGTGTAGCTGAAAAATTACGACGCATACAACTTTTTGGCTTATGAGTCCTTTTATCATTTGCAAAGCCTTTTAGTATATTTTTATTATTTTGAATAGATCTGATATTATGTCCCTGTTTCAGGAGGTTTTATTTTGAACACCTGGAAACTTCATAATAGAGATTTGAAAAGAAAACAAAAATGCCAGTTCAAATAGAATATAAGATGTAGCCACTATTAGCTAGCAAAAAATACTATATAAAACTGTCGTCATTAGAAAAATATACCAGAAATTCGTTTAGCATCATAAAACTTGAAATTTACTGGCTTTTCAAAGATAACCAACTAAAGAAACTATTTTTCGTTAAAACGTTATCGATGCAATAGAAATTTGCGCCACCTTTCGGTAGGTCAATTAAAGTCTATATAAATTTGAGGCTCTGATATTTACAATTATTAACCAAAATTTTCAAGTGTATTTTATTGTTGACTATAGAAACTTGCAAGCATGTACTAAGTGTAAAAATATATGTATATAGGAATGTAGAATGCTTTAAACATATAGATATATCAGGAGATAAATGCTTATGCTGAAAGCTAAAAACACATTCAGATAATATGAACAACATAGAAACATAAAACGAGGAAAAAATTGAGAACTACAAGCACGTTTGAAACATAAATATTTTAATTCAACTAAAATGTGTTGAAAGGCTACGGAGACTTGAGCCAACAAAAAAAAAGAACTGTTTAGTAAAGAAATTAATTTAGGCAGATTGAAATGAATAAAGCAGGAAAATCTAACATATGGCGCGTACTATTCTACAAAATATGTTGCCTTTTGAATAGGCAATACTTTTTGTCTAAATAAACACCCTCGCAAAGTGATGGTCCGGTGACAATTTCAGTAACACGAATAACTTTGTGATCTTGCACTCACTTGAATTTTAATTTAACGTTTCGAACATATATTTTATTTTGCTTGGCATTAATTAGCAGCATTAAGCGTTAAATTAAAACTTTAGTGTGCAACAAAGTTAAAGATTTATTTGATGTATAAAAATTGTTGATGTAAAAAATGCTTTGTGCAGCACCGTACTATAATTATGTAACAGTTGAACCCAACTCATGAGAGATGCATACACTTAATATTTAATGCATTATATTTCATATGTTTCGCTTATAAATGTAATTTAAAGTTACCCTTAACAATATCAGATACTCTTAAGGTCATTTGCAACAACAAAAAATAACTCATACGGTACATATAATCCTAATAAAAAATGATTTATATTTGATACCTCTTTTTCAAGAAAATAATTTAATTTGTATCAAATAAATTTAGTATAAAAAATCTTAATCATTTCTATATAAAATAAAAAGCTTATTTATTCCTCCAATTCACATATAAACGGTAGTTCTCTTTCGCAGTCATTGTCATTCCAATCGAAATATTCATCCCACGTGTGTATACATTTTTCGTTGCCACTTTTATCATTTGGCTCGCCAGCATGCCACAAAAACAATTTGATATCTTCACCTGTTGCAATCCACTTAAAAACACCATCTATTTTATATGCACCCAACCAATAAGGAAAAATTACGCCTAAAATTTTTGAAATATACTGAATTATTGGATTTATTACTATCAACTATTTTCTACTTACCATGCTTTGCTTTTATTATAGCTTTCAAATATTCGAATTCATCAAAATTGTCTATCCTAAACAGCGACATGCTCATATTCTTACAATATTCAACTGCAGCATGCCACGTTAACTAAAAAGAAAATAAAGAAAATTTATACAATTTATTTGTTGGTTCTTAGATATTTATATGGGAAAATATATTCTTATTCAGGATAAAGTCAGTTTATATGCCAGTATTTTAGGGGCGGTAATGCTACACAATGGAAATATATATCGATGGCGTCAAGTACAAGGGCCTCAAATCGTATGTATTAAGAAATTTAGTTTTTCCGTCATAAAAGTTTCGTGCCATACCCTCAAAAATAACAATTTTGTAAGCAATGAAAATTTATAATAATTATAGGGTGATTTTTTATAGAGAGTTACAACCTTGAGTTGGCATCCTGCTTTATTTAACAGCTGATAGTTTTGTTTAGTTTGCTTTCACATTTCATTGTAGATCGACTTACACCAGACCAACGCGTGCAAATTGTGCAAATCTTTAATCAAAATAATAGTTCTGTTCGTCAAACTTATCGTGCACTGCGTCCATTCAAAATTTTATTTTCCGATGTGGCCCATTTTTGGTTGAATGGGTACGTAAATAAACAGAATTGTCCCATTTGGAGTGAGGAGAGTCCACAAGCTTTTGTCGATACGCGATTACATCCGCAGAAAATTACTGTTTGGTGTGCTTTATGGGCTGGCGGAGTCATTGGCCCATATGTCTTCAAAAACGGTGATGGTCCGAATGTTACTGTTTGCGAAAATTGGTGTTCCAGATTGCGCCTTGTACGCGCTGGCTGTGGTGGCCACATGACCGAAATTATATTTAAACCTTATGTCATAAAATTTTCTATTTAATAAAGACCGTTTTATTGATATAAAAAATATATTACTATGCTTTATTATTATTTCAGCTTGTATCATTCTATAAAAACACGCTTTTTTATGGTCGACACAGTTCTTGTTGTGTTTTTATATTGTCCTTAAAGTAACAATTTCGACTTGAGATCGTAAGAAGCAAGTTGGTTGTCGACTGGTTTTCAAATATTTAAAAATGCATTTGTTTTTATTTAATTGACTCTTATAAGCTTAGCAGTTAGCTATTGGTATCAACTGTCATATATAGATAAAAGTTTAAGTCAAACTTAAAATTTTTTTTAGGAAAATTGTACTCTTGTCAAACTTAAAGACATGTTGCGCATGCGCATGCAGAAATTAAATAGACTACTAAACCAATTCTTTTATCAAGAATTTTATTTCACCATATAAAAAGCTCCATTGTTTTTTAGTATTTTGATGGAGTAAAATATTTTATTATAAAATTTTTTTTTCAACTGAAACGTAATTTAGAACCTGTTCTGACGTCAGTTACAGCCATTAGCATTTGTAAATTAATTACATCAATATTATTTATAAAATCCCCTTTATCTTCTTCTTTTCTTGGCAAAAAAATTACCCCAGTCCAAGTATCAAATTCAAGTAAAATTCAATAACAAAATATTTGGAATCTTTTAATGCATATTTAATGTTTTTTATGCAGGTTGTTTCACTCACTATTCACTTACAAATTTTTCGTTTTCAATTAAATATGCTTTTCTAATATTATTGGCTGTTTCCACTTCATAAATTAAACAATAGACGAATATTATGTTTATAAACAATAACGTTTTCAGCCGGGTTTTCTGAGGCATTCTGAATCACTCTCTCTGAATATGCTTTCACAACTGATTAACAGTCATCGCAAATTCGTAGTGTTCTAAATGTGTAAGTTGTCAAACAACTTTGGCATTAAAACAACAAACGTTCGCTACACAATTATATGAGATGATGCGGGCTTTTCAACTTATTTACAATAAAAATGTATGATAATTTAGTAAACGATATTCATTGATATATTTAATATATTAAACTAGTAAAAAGGCTAGACTAGTATATCTATTAATATGTTAAGTTAGATTTTTGTTATATTAAAATATATTACGGCTTTAGTGAGATGTTTTCGAGACCCAGGTCTTATAAGCCCAAAGAGTTCGGCGTACAACCCATCATAGGCCATCTAAATGGAGTGGCCATTTAGATATCATTGTAGCAAGCTACTATAATAAACCCAAGAGATAGATAACAATATGTGTACAAAACAAGTAAATGGAATTTTAAACTGTCAGCATTGCAAAATCAAGAATATTATATATATTTTAATTTTGTTGGTTAATTGTTTGAAAAGCACAAGAGAAAGTTCACATCAGTTTTATAGATTCAACGTCCAAACCAGAACTGAGCTTTATTGCCAATATCATTGTTTATGGCCCCAAGTGGTTATAAATATATGAACATATTTCTCTTTTTAGAGTATATAAAATTCGTTGCCAATGCCCGTGTATAATTCAAGACTCTTCTTCAATAAACTTGATATTAAGAATATTATGAATTTAAAACAACAACGCTTACACTTCCGAAGTAAGTAGACATGTGTGCATGTAGTTATATACGTAAAGGGTTTTCCAGCAGAGACTGTCGAATTTGCAACGATACCAATTTTAAGTCGTGAGATCCAAAAGTGTCGAATATATCTAGAAAAGGTCACTCTTTGGGGTGGATTTTAGACTAGCGGCGTCATCGCTTCATATATTTTAAGGAAGACATTCGCCAGGCCACTACTGTCGACCGCGGGTGCTATAAATCGTTTTGTTTGGCCTGAATTGGAATATGTGGACACCGAAGACATGCTCTCTCAACAGAAGGGCAGCAGGTGTCATGTAACTCACTTCACATTCGATATTCTGCGTTAGCGATTTGAGGCCATAGTGATCTGAAGTGGAAGTGAGTTGAGTAGGCCACAACCCACAGTGATCCTTAAAGCCATCATAAAAAGCGACATCGATATAATTCTCCGTCTACAGAAGCCGTGGAGGGTATATGAATGGTGTTATATTTCACATATGGAGGCAGTAGCCTTCATAGGCCTTTTAAAGAATTTGTGATCCACACACTTTTTTGTTTTTTACAATAATAAAAGTACGAAGCTCTTAAGCACAGACCCTTTAGGTATCTCTGTTACTATAGAAATATCTTATCATACAACGTACCAATGGGCCAGGCAATATTTTTATTTTACATATTTTATTCTTGTTTTTTTTCAACTGAAAGTAGTAAACGTTTAAAACTTGTTTTACCAGTATACAATATGCACACTAGTGCCTGTCATATTTATAGCGTAGATATATATTGCAGTGCGTCTTGGTAGCAGTGTGATAACGTGCAGATAAATAAAAACAAAAAAGTATTTGAAAATATATGCGTAACCAATAAAAATGTTTACAACAGTTGGCTAAAAACAAATAACCACAATGTTAGACAAGCTGCGTGTAGAAACTGTAACGTTTAAGTATCAAATATATTCAAATCTAATAATAAAATTGTGAAATTTACAAGATCTCATTTAAGTCGTGTGCTTTGTTAATCTAAATACGTAAACGGTATTGTGATTATGTTGCTGGTAATTTGCATACAAAAGTGTGTTCTAGTTATAAGATTGAATGTTAATTTTATTGAGGCCAGACCTGGGAGTTCTCGTTTTTTTTTAATTGGATCACTTTTTAAGCATCAGGCGACCTGATAAAATGGGTTAGTATTAGGTGCCACAATTTAATTACGCAGACTCTTCGACATATGCAGATTGATCTTGGTGAGGTAAAAAAGTACTTGGTTTTGTTTCGGAGAATTTCAGGACATTCGTAAGGAATGTAAGGCTCCATTTTTTCCTCGCTTTCCTCAATACAACTGTGACAGAGCTCATTACAGGACAGGCCTATCCTACTAGCATTTCTGCCGATCCTTCAGTTTCGCATCACAAGATCGATGACCCTCAATATCTCATTACGCTTTGTATTTAATAACTATATAGAACGTTTTCAAAGCCACATTTTCGTAACAACTTTATTAGTGTTGTGAAATAAGGCTAGAAGATACATCTCTTAATGATGCCAAACGGTGTGGTTATCTATCGGTGAGGTTCAGAGCAAAGCCAATTCAGGCTTGATCGTCCACTTGTTTACTAACTGGAAAGTCGGTTTGTGCTGGGACGCATATTTTTCTTATAAAATATACTTCGGGATATAATAAATTATTTATATATGTTGCTAACTAATAGTTTTCAATTAATTGTATATGAATTTATAGAATTTATAGAAATGTTACACTCTTAATAATATTCGAATTTCATACATACAAAGAAATAATTGTGTGTTTGAGGGTTTAAGCTTAAATCTAAATAACAATGAATTTATTTATTAAAAAAAAAATATAAATTTAAAAAAGGGTTAGAGGAAAAATTTATGTACAAATATTTATTTAATTAATGTGTTATAAATCTGTAATAAGATAAGAAAGCAATTTTTATTTTAACAATTAATTTTATAAATTCCAATAATAATGAACGCAGGAATATTATTAAATATATTATTAATAAAAGATATAGAAATTAGTGGTTACGCTTTGTTTGAGATATATTGGCTTAACCGGATGTGCTGAAAATAAAAGCCTTTAAAACATTAAAATAAACTTGACTTTGCAAAAACTGCACAAAGAGTTCAGTTTGATGTTTTTTTTTTGACGAGTCGTTTCGTTGTCGATTGTTATGAAGTAACGCAAGCAAGAAGAATTTGTTTGTCCAGCAAATTTGATTACGATGTTGATTAACTATCTGAACGTTTGTACTGCATTATTGTGGTCATCGTCTGTTTTGCATATTCATTAACAACGTTAATAATACAAAAACTTTAATATATGTTTTTTGTTTAAAGGCCGCTGGAACAAACAATTTTTTCTTATTGGATCATCAGCAGCATTCGAGCTTTTCCTCTCTATACTTCCGCCAAAACGTGTTGCATTTCGGAGAACTTATTTCGATAGATCTCATTTTTTTAAAAATAGTTGGCAATTGTCACATTCACTTTGGCAGCATATTGTCATGTGACATCAATAATTAATCCAGTGAATGCAACTATTAATTATATAAACGAAGCCCAAGTCTTCATAAACCTCCGCCTCCAAAGAATTCTTGCTCACTAACCATCATAAATGAAAGTTTATGTATAAAATACTAAACAGACGCCTTGAATAACAATCATTTAATGGAAAAAGTACGCATTAAATCTCAGTAATTTGCACGATAAATAATTCTACTGAAATTTCTGCACTTTCTTTTCCAAGTTATTATGTAACCCGGACTCTGTTTTATATTTCTTGACAAACTAATACGTCATGGCAAAATAATATTTTTGGTCTCACTAACTTAGATCGTTTTTCGTTAATGAAAATGCAATGAGAGAATCAAATTTAGCTCCTTAACTTAACATTTTCTATTATTATTAGTTTACAAGACATACTAAAATATTGCTAATCAAAAAATAATACAACAAAGTAAATATTATTTTACATAAAAATGAATTACTCTAAGTGAAAATACGTTTATGGATTAATAAACTTCGATGTTTCGTAGGAGTTTAAGCCTTCAGCTCTTAAGCGCTGCAACATTGGACGATATATATCAGGAGTAAAAGGCAAGACAACACCACGCTCTTGGATTTCGCCATCCAAAATCATTTTGGCTGCTATGGCAGCCGGTTTGCCCACAGTCATGGCCATAGCAGAGTGTCCAAAGGGTTGGCCATAAACCACAAAATTAATGCCACGTTCCTCGATGCGGCCATCTTGCCAACGAATGCCCACTTCATGGCGCAAAATAACCAAATCACGTTCTTGTCGCTCTAAAAAGACATTCAAAGAATGACGAACAAATACTGTAAAAGTATTTTCAAGTTGTCTTACCAAATGCAAGCCTACAAGCCAAATAGTGGCTCAAGGTATCCAAAGGCGTATTAAGCTTAACAACTGGTGTATCCTCTAACAAGCCCAGGCTTTCCAAACATTCAGCATCACCAATTCGCTCAAGGAGTTTTTGTTTTAGATTTTCATAGAAAATACTAGTGTCAGTCAAGCCCAGCATATGAATAACTAACTGGCGCCAAGTGACATCCGGACCACCGGGATGTAGCATGGGATGCAGTTCAGGATCAATTAAGCCCAACAACTGCATGGGTTGTATGCATTCAGAGAAGCCTTTGTAGCGTATGGTGCCTCTCAATAGCGTATGAACATCACGATTCAAACCATACAATTCAGCGTATTTAGTTGAATCGCGATTGGGAAAACCTTCCAAGGCAAAACCGGGCAAGAAATCTAGATTCTTGGGATTTGACATTAAGTCGCCACCACCAGAGATTTCCACAATTTGTCCTTTACTCAAATATTTGGCAGCTGACAGAGTATTTAACAAAACACCACGAGGTGACCAAGAGAATTTATAGCGCAGAGGATTGTCCGAATGTTCAGGAGCCGGTAGACCACCACAGAAACTAACAAACGATTCAATAACGCCACCCTTTTCTTGAGCCTCATGAATACACTCCAACGCCAATAAATGATCAATGCCAGGATCAAGACCAACTTCATTCATAATGGTGACACCATTACGACGAGCCTCCTCATGCAGTGCACTAATTTCATCATTTAAGTAACTGGCTGTAACCATATGGGTCTTTTCTGCCACACAATACCTGGCAATCATACCATGCAGACTGTAGGGCAAAAGCGATATGACTATATCGGCTTTTCCACACAATTCTTGCAAATGATCGGTACTTTCATTCACATTTAAATAAACACTTTCAACACCAGCATACTGGTTGGCCAAACGATCGGCTTCGTCTTTAATATGTGAACAGACTGTAATTATGACATCCTTTTCTCGGTGCAACCATTCAACCAGAGGAGCTGACACCATACCAGCACCCAATACCAAAATCTTCTTATCAGACTCTGATCGACCTTCGATCTTATGGCGTGAACGGTTACTGGAATAAAAAGGATTATAAAACAAATATATTTCGTTTTTACTCCTCATGCTTGTAGAGCATTTTTGAGAATTTCCCATAAAAATATTCTGTATTGAAGCAAATAAATAAATAAATACTCGTAGTTTCTAAAGTGGTCTAGATTCATTTGCTGTATGTTAGAGTGTTGGTTAAGCTGTTACCTGAGAGACATCTGTATAATTGATGTAATTTGGAAATTTTGTTTATTTCTTTTTTGCAAAACTAAATATGTAGCTGATGTTTTGAAGTGCAAAGAACATTGGACTGTGTCGTATTAGTGAAAAACATAATACAAAGAATTGTTTCAATACAAAAATTTCTTATCTCTGAAGCAGTCTGTTCTTGGTTGTACAGTCGTCACTCAACTCATACCCTGTAGGAACAATATTACGCTCGATTGCGTCGAGTCAAAGTGCAGAGCAACTATTTAAAATTAATACTAATATTAAGTTCTATAAAATAATTCATATAATCACTTAAGTTACGTTCACATCTAGGAAATGAGAGTATCCGAAAATATCTGGCACTAGTGCTTGTCTTAAATACACCACCTCTGGTGTTTCTCTATAGAAACGATCCACAATTATGTTCTACTTACTTGTTAGAGTCACGCATTTCTTGAATATATTGATAGTTTTCAGTCAGTTTACCGTTGCTTGCAATAACAGCCTAAGTCCAGAAATAAATAAAATAATTATTTTCATATCAATCGTTTCACAAAAGAGAGATCACTTCACTTACCGATTTAATAGGATAGGGGAAATCTTCATCCTCTATTGACTTCTTAGCATCACTTTTGATAATGTCATCCAAAAATGGTGTCAGTAACTCTCCAAACATATCAGTTGCCTCTCTAGGCAACTGAGTTGGCATGTTATCAATAGAACAAACCAAAACACCAGGACCCTTAAAACTTTTAGTGTCCTTGTTACGATCAGCATCGTATAAACAGAATGGTGTATCGATGGTGGTACATTCATTCATGAACTCAATGGAACCGCCGGGATCGGCTGATATATCACAGATGGCTAACATGCGATGAGGCAAAGCAGGGCTACCCTTACTGGTGGGCAACCATGGAGTATTAGCTGGTCTTAGCAGATTTTTAGCATCGGGTATACTGATTAGTTTAGGACTTCCTACAGCCCAGTAAATACAATTGACGATAACAGAGGCATAGGGAGCAATGCGTTGGCTGAATGTCGAAATGTAGCGTTCAGGATACTCATCATATTCCTTGGCATCAAAGCCACCACCTTCACGACGTTCCAAGTGATCAGAACGACTGACCTCACAACCATACAATTTATTTTGGCCTTTAATACACGAAAGAATTAATTATTTAATAAAAATATTTCTTTTGAAAAATATCACTGTTATACATGTTTTATTAAACCTCTAAATATGTCACTGCGATGATGATTATAAGAAAAAAGCCAAATAAAATTTAATAAAAAATTTAAGGCTATAATTCGTACTGTTACATTTCAGAAACAAATGATGCATATCCCAAGGAGCAAGAGAGCATCGACTCACACATTATAGCAAAGCAGAATTGCACTATTTTCGAAAGCCGCTACAATCAAGTGTAGATATGCTTATCACGATATGATACATGGCTCAGTTGATATAAAATCAATAACAAAAGTATTAAGTCATACTAAAAGTAATAATTCGGAAAAATAAAAAATGACAAAAACAATAAAACTGAAACGCAAGGATTTAATTTGTGTTTAGCATTGATACAATTCTCGTATACTATTTCCCCATAAGATTAATGGAAAATATAGTTATCAAATTCTAGTAACCCATTAAAAATTTGGTGACTCATAAAAATGCACATGAGTGGGTATTGATGTTGAATGTGTAGTGGCTATCAAAAACCGCAGAATTCCGCTCTACTACTAATAGAAATATTGTGTATATGATTGAACCCTTTGGGCATATCAATTCAGATTTGTCTGTCAGTCCTTAAATATTTATATATTGTGTAATCAGCACATTTTGCAAAAATATCTACACCAAAAAAGCCTTTTCCAGAAGAATTAGCTTATGGACATATTAAAATTAACTTGAATTATTGCCTAAACAGCACTGGTACAATTTCAAAACTTACTGCCATGCTCTGCCACTTTTCTCAAGGTTTCTGGTGGCACATATTCAATGGGAAATTCTTGGAAAACCTCTTGAGCACCCTGCGACACATTACCCGAACCGGTAAAAACAAAAGTCAGTGGGCCAATTGATTTCGGCATCATACCCAAAGATATTTCATAACCACAATCACGTATCGCCTGTCTAGCCATGGAAGAGTTGCGATAATTATGAGCTGGGCCAATGTGCATGAAGGGTGTGTGATGACCCAAGGCCAACAAACGTAAACCGATGCCATGCAATATATTCACCATACCAGCAACACCAGCATATTTTCCGAAAGCTACCTGGCGGGCACCACGCTCATCAATAATGCGCTCGTAGTCGATCAAACGGATCTTCTTTTCCAACACGGCATCCAACAGCGGCATATTTGACTCTTGCGCCTTAATCGTATGAGAGAAGAAACAATATGTTTTCCCTGGTATAAGAGAATCAATGGGAACTTGTTTTACGCCAAAAATAACCGACGCTTCGCTAATGTCTTCTTGTATAATGGCGCCAGCCTGCATATAAGCCTAAAATATAGATGAATAAATAAAAATTAATAATAACTCAATCTGAATACATTTTTAATACAAATAAAAAAAAATTATGTTGCACTCTACTCAAAAGCAATTAATTTTATTAACGGGGGGTGGGGGCTGATCATGCAATAATAATCACAAAGCATTAGATTTGATTTTACAACTAACAATAGCACTAAAACAATTATCGAGCACTATTCCCATCTCGGGTGCAAATAAGTTGATTATTTAAAGAAAAACAAGTAAGAAGCAACGTCATATTATCCCTCCACTTCTAATCATCTTTATTTCATAATGTTTAAATCTTTTTTTACTATATTTTACTAAACAATTTTCTTATCTCTTGACCTTGTCCACGTGCTCCAGTGTGCTGTTGTATTATTTTTCAAAATTTTAAAAGAACCCTCGTAGAAGAAAGTGCATACAATTTTTTATTATTTATTTGTGTATTGCACAGTGGGATATAGGGAAGAAAGAATATATCTGTAGTTGCTGAGATCAATTGTGGATTTTAATGCGCATCTACAGAAATATTTTATTTAACAATGATTGTAAAAAGATATTGGAAGTTTCTTTGGGTTTCTATTTTGTTTAATAACGCAAATATGTTCCTTATTTGTTTCTCAAAATTGAAACCAAAGGATGTATTAAGCAGACTATTTTCGTATTATTTACTTTCCTTTTATATATAAACGATGTACTTTAAAATATGTCAGAGAAACTAATTTATAAAACTTGAGTTGTGCTACATCAAGCAAACACACTAAATAATTCCATATTATGAAATAATTTTAAACATTTTGGAAGAATCAAATATTGAAAATATTTTTTTCTAATTTGGGACTCGACATATATATACAAACATTTTGAACTGAAAATATTTGTGACCAAAACTTTTATAATTTCATATATACAAAACACACCAAAAAGAAAAACATTTGATGGGTTTTCTGGCAAAGAAATTACAAAATATCCAAATTTGTGATCAACTTTTATATATAACAATTTTCTAAAAACAGCTTATTTGTTTTCTCTTTATCTCTTAAAGCCACTGTGCAGCGTTTGTACAAACAGTGTATATATACTTTCCAACATTCTGTTGTACGTTCTCAACTCTATATGAATTTCAACTTCGATAACGAGTAATAATTTGTGTACAACGCGTCATTCATTCTTCACTTGATATGATAAAAGAAAAAACACGCACACATTCACGCATTCATATAATCAGGCGTTCTCAATGGAAACTTCCATTATATATATAGTGGTATACGATGTAATCGCAATTGATCGTGAAAACATTTAATAGCCATACAATACTATTATCTGAAATGTTCCATTTTAGGAATGAATAAAATTTCTGAGATTAATTTATGACACACAAAAATTAAAGTCGATAGAAAAATTTATAAAAAAATTGGTTTATGGCTGCTGAGTGTTGGCCACATTTGGTTTTATTATTTTTGTGTAGTCTAAGACTATATTTTTGAATAAGTACATTTAAGCGTATATAATCATTATTTCAAAAGGCACAGTGATTATTTGAATATCCATGAACACCGGTGGCACTAAAACAGTTCCAACATACTTGAACACATTAGGGTAGTCAATAGTGGCTTCTGAGATTAACTTAAATTAAATTCGGCTTTAATATATTCAGTAACAATATATGAGAGAAAAAAATTTGGCGCCTCTATATATGGTAATTAGAAAAACTATGGGGTATAGTTAAGAATCTTACAATTTTAAGAAAACTAATCAGCTGAACACCAACATTTGGTTCCAAAATGACCGTGCTAGTTGCCCTACAGGCACTCACAATCGATTTATTACAAAATTTAGTTGGTAACAAGTTTATTTCCGTGAAAGGGTCTCTTCACTGGCCCCCGTTTGTGTGTTTTATTTAACTGGTTTATACCGAAAATTGCCATAATTGACACCCAACGGCGAGAGCTTTCCAAAGAACTTATTGAATGTTTAATTCATGAAATGGACCATGTAACTCATATCAAGTCATAACCGCTAAAAAAAATACTTAAGGGTCATGTCATTCAAAAATCATTTGTAGAAAATCTATTATTTGCGATAATCTGGACTATCTGCCAAAAAATCAATGTCGTGCATGTATTGCCGTTTTAAATTAGTAATTTGCTGACATGTTTTCGTAAAAACTTCAAATAAAGTTGGGAAAAAAGCCAGTCAAATGAAAATAAGTATATAAGAAATATAATGAAAAAATGATCAATCTGTTCCTATGGCTTGGATATATAAAACCTCTGCTTTATTTGAACTGAAGTTTCATATAATAGATTTAGTTATTTCGAGAAATGTTAGTTAAAGGATCCCTGTACATACCTTTTAAATTGACAAGAAATCTCATTGAGTGTCATATATAAAAAAAACGATAGGTTTCGTATGGAAACACACTACGCCATGACGTACTGCTTGTTATACAAAAACGTTCGACATGGCGTTTTAAATGTCACATGCATCAAGTCTTCCAATACGAGTAATTTAAATTCCTTTGATTTCTTTTTATTTCATTTGACTTCTCAGTTTAGGTTGCAGCTATAAAATTAAATATTAAATTTAGCTCTACTGTAATAATTTCACTTTCAATTTATCGAACACTTGGTGGCATATAAAAACGCTCTGATATGATTATAATGGCACTTGAAATGTATTTTTACTTTTCTATTAATTTGCCTTGCGTGAATGTAAGCTTGACTAAACAAATATTATTATTTTATTTAGTTTTTTTTCAAATACTTTTTAATGATAACAGCGAGAAATATATATTAGAATTAGCTATTAAGAACGTCAGCTTTATCAACGTGTAGAATATATTAATGCACTCTACTTAAAATAAAAATTATAAAAATAAATCACTTTGACAGAATAATAACAAAAAAATTTCTAAAAGATTTTTAAGATATTCCTAAATTTACACAAAAATATTTTTCGGAAGCAAAAAGGCTGTATTACCATTAAAAAGAAGACCTTCAGAGATTATGTCTGCATATAGTTTTTATATAAAGGCTAAGGAGAAAATTAATGAGAACTGTTTTAGTAGTTCTAAAACAGTGCAAGAGAACTATTAGTTATTTCTTCTGATTTGGAATGCGTTTCCATTTGCCCAATAATCTTATAAAACTATCTCAAGAATATAATTTTTAAAATAAAACTTTGAAAAGCTAAAGAAAGCTACTTATAAGATTATATACGACATACAGTAACAGCTCGATTTGGACAATAGCCCGTAAATCAGGGGAAGGATTTCTTTAGTCAATATCTGAGTAGTTGCAAAACTAATTACAACTCAGTATTTAAGTTAAAATCATTCATTTTTGTTTCTTTAAACTAAAAACTTCATTTATTATAATATATTTTTTACTTGCACGAGACTATTGTTAATTTGTTGAACATAATGCTATAAAGAGAGTTAATTTTAAACGCTTATGTTTTCACATTTTGTAAGGATCAACAACACATCCCTTTTTGGCAAAAAGCAAGTGTTGTTCAATTGAATTTTGGGTTGCCTTTCTTTGGCAACCCATAAAGAGTGTCCAAATTTCGATTTTAATATTTTTTATTAAGTTTTTTATATTTATTTTTGGGTAATATAACTTTCTTTTATTTTTTTAATAGAAACTAATTTCTGTCCTACAATTCATATAAATATATATGGCAACTGTACTGTACCTTTCATAATTTCTTAAGCAAATTCTTAAGCGGAAAGAATGTCAAGCATTTTAAGGAACAAAAAGTCAAATAAAAGAATGATATCTGGAAAAGATTGCACTTATAAGGGATGATATGCAAAAGAAGCGCTGATCGGTGCAATGCAATCATCAGTGTTTACCCTACCATATTTACTCTGTAAACAAGTGCTACAACAAATTATCTGCATATAAGATCAGGACTTAAATACATAACGTTAATACATGTATGTTGCCTGAAGGGAATAGAAAAAAATATGTACCACAACCCAAAATTATCTATAACTTAGAAAACTGTTGTGTCACACCCAATTCGCAACAGTCATACGACAAGCACTGAGATAAAAATAATAATCCAACTTATCTTGAGCAGTAAAAGGCAAACGAGATTCGACTTATATTCCAAATTATATTCGTATGTGAATATATAATATTTTACTTATGACCCGCATATTAAAAATATCGTCTAAAAATAACCCAAAAATATGTTATAAATATAATTTGTTTTATTACTGATAAAAAGAAATAAAATCTCTTTAAATAGAAGGAAAGGAAAGAAAGAAAAGAGTTAGAGAGTAAAAGTTTCATTTGTGAAAATGAGGGTTCAAATTAGTTGTGGGTTTTTTTAGTTGCAAGATAACTATCGATATGATTTGACAGCTATTGAGATGTTGAGTGTGTTTTGGTAGGTCATCATGTATAGTTTTAAGGTAACAACAACTTTTTAAAATTGTGGAAATTTATTTTGAAAAATGTAAATCTGATTGTGTGGTTCTTATGAGGGTCATAAACGTGGGAAGGTTTTTAGAAGAAACAAACCGATCAAATAATTTGCAATTAGTCTTGGGTTTCGATGTCATAAATATATAACCCTCGTTCGTAATTCTTTCAAGTAAATCATTCAACATTTCGTAAGCGATCATGGCACAAGCTCTCATTTTTAGGCAGAATTTATTAATATCGAAAAAAAAACTTTGCTGTCACATACTTCTTGTCTAAAATTTCCGAAAACAATTCTCAAAAATTTCTGTAATAGTGATTCAAGGATGGTCTTAGCATTCTTAATATTTTCAACGGTTGTCACTTTTCTGGGAGTCATTTATATCTTCTCTGTCATTTTAAAACACTTGTACCACTTTAAAAAATTTGCCTCAGAATCAAATCACCGTGTATGACTTTCGTGACTTTTATGACTTTCGCAAACATATTTAAAGGCCTAAAAAGGTGAAATTGTGAGTATGCGCTTCAGAAGAGTGAGACGACGTATAAATAAATTATAAAAATTATGCAGCCCGTGAAATTTTAGAATCCATTTTCTATGAAATTTATTTGTTGGGTGGTTAAGCAATGTCTATATGGATTTCATTGGCGCTTTTTACGAAGTCGTATTATAATATTCATATTATAATAGTACAATGACAATATGTCAAATAGTTGATTTATTAACAATTGGATTGAGATTTTATTTTTCATTTTGCCTTATAAATACTTTTATTTTTATCCAAAGGATTTCTAATTGTATAAAGGTGTAGAAAAATAAAATAGAGTCATATCGAATAAAAGTTGTTTGTTGGGTTTGGTTTGTATAAGTTTCATAGCCTACTACGCTTATTATAATGTGATTTTTTTAAATCATTTGTGAATTGTTATAGTTAATTTATTAACATAATTCTCAGATGGATTATAAAATTTTTTTAATAGGTTGAGAGGTTTGAAACTTTTCCAAACTGTGGTTGAAGTCTACTGACGATTTGGTAAAAAGAGCCAATGAAATGCATATAGACATTGCTTAACACCCAACAAATAAACTTCATATTATAATAGTACAATGACAATATGTCAAATAGTTGATTTATTAAGAATCCATTTTCTTTATTTTAGCATATCTCGTCAATATTATTTTTGACTTACAGAGAAGTATCAGAAGTTATTTATATCAGAATAAATTTTATAACAGTTAGCAGAAACTAAAGAAGTCTTGCTGATAGAAGTATTCTAAGGCAACTCAAGTATCATTTGACCTGTTACAGAATGAAAGAACCGTTTGATGTTAGAATAAAAACAGTCTTATATATTCGTTTTAGCCAGCTCACAGTCTTATAAGTTTTGGCGTCTTTATTGGGACAAACTAATTGCCCCCTCTTTTAAACTCAATCTAATGCTTCAAGGTCTTAGAAGAATATTTCATTTGAAAATGTCATTGAAAGTGATTTGTAGAGATATTTTAAAGTATCATGTTCTCAAGGCATGATATTTGGGCTCAATGTATTTTTTATTGTTGGTGTTATCAAATTTAGATTATATGGCACTGAATGCTAAAAAAAATTATAGATTAAACCTTATCTCTCTATCAAAGAGGTGTGTGTTGCTTTTAATAAAAGAAAAAAGAAAAAAAAAACTTTCCAATTTACCTCTAACTAACGCACATTAGCACTTCAAGTATTAATACAAATTTGAATTACTGAGCCAATTTTTGTTTCATTTTCTGTTTGGCATTGAAAAAACTATCCCGTCTTAACAAACTTTGTTTATGGTGTGAAACTGAAAACTGTTTTTGCTAAGGCAATAAATATTTTTCTATATCAAAACTTACCTGCATTGGATAGGCCCTACGATTGGAGGGCTGTACAATAACTTTGACACCCTGCTTGACCATTTTTTGTACATGAGCTGGACCAAAAGCAGCTCTACGTTCCCACACTGATTGATCTTCGCGACGTATGGCAATAACTTTGCCATGCTAAAAAACACACACACATACAATGAATTATTTTTTATATTCTATTTTGTACCACAAAGAGAAGCAAATAAATTTTCACAAAACCTACGTGGCGCCATCTGCGAAATATGTTGGAAAAATTATCGCCAATGGGTTTTGTTGCCCGGGATTGCAACAAACGCATCATATTTAAACACTTTTCGAAAAAACTAACTTTCGCTTTCGATTTAATTTTGCCAATTTGTTTCGTTTTCTTCAGCAGCCGCTTTAAGATCCGTTTCCCTCAACCACTGAAATGTTTCTAAGATTTTATGGGCACCAGTCGAGCCCCTATCACAAAGAGTAGAATAAATCGGAGATAATGTTTTTTGCAAAACAGCAGCTACACATGTAAAAAACACTCTCACTTTTAGCTCTTGAAAGTATTAAAAGAAAAATATTTATTTATTAAACACAAACTGATAACAGATTTGAGCAACAAGTTGTGTTGTATACAAAAAATTTTTAAAGTACTTGAGCTCTTAAATGTTGATAACGCTGATCCTATAGAAGCGTATTGGCTACCCAAGATCACTATGAGAGTGTGCGTACATGTTCAAGAACATAAATTCTCAGCTCTTTAAAATTAGTTCCTCCAGTTCAATGTAGATGAGAATGTGAGTGTAAAATCATCACGTGTCTACAGGGACAAGGAGAATTTTATATTATAATGAAAATTGATTTTATTTTGAATAGCCATGGAGTTTGTAGAGAAATTTAAAGAAACCAAAACATCATAGTTAGTTGACAATGAGATCAGTAGTGGGTTATATGACTGGCTGATATATTTTGTGGCAAACAATCTTACTGATTAGTACACGTTTTTGGGAATCGTCGCTTTAATAGTCTTTAATTTTTATTTTCGTGCTGATTCTTTAATCCCAAAAGTTATTCTAAAATTTAAAGTGATCAATTGAGGGATTTTAGCCAATTCCTATGCGCATTTCACTGGGGCTAATGCAGATCACCAAGGAACCTTAACACAACATTTCATAGAATAACTAAAGATATTATTTCAAACTTCCACATAAATAAATGAGAAGCTTAAAAACAAAGTCATAACAAGAACTCACTGATCACTGATCACTTGTCTTTTTTTATTTTCTTGTGTTTTTATTTTATTGTTTCTTACCGAAATTGATAGTTTTATTAAATCAAATTATCGGCTTCAATGATTTAAAGATGTTCAGGTAAATAAGTGGAAATCCTCAAATCGGATTTCAAAGGAAATACTCCCTTCAGCTATTTGTCCCTCTTCTGTAAACGGATATTGTATCTTATGTTCTAAACAATCAGTACGATTAATTTCAAAATTTAGGAGTTTAAGGCGACAATTCTCGAAACATATTATATGAAATAAAAATTATTTAATTTCGAGCCATTTTTTTAATATATAATAAGTATTTATATCGAACTTTTTTTTAATATATTAAACTGAATCATTATTAATAATCCAAGAATTATTTTACAAATCAACATCAATTTAATGTTCACAGTATTGCAGCGCTGTTCTCGAAAGACGCTACTGTTTCTCGTCAGTACGCACGTTTATTTGTATATAACTACTGTTTTTGTGGCTTAATTTAATATAAAAATAGTTTCCATTTATAAAAATTTTCGCGAGTGAATAGCTTTTAAGAGCCCCTCGGATTAAATGCGAGTTTATATCATTCAAGGATTAAAAAAATTCTCTTTTACTATTTGCTAATTGTATTTAATTTAATAAAAACTTTAGTTACATTCAACTAAGTCATCTAACAAATAAATAAATATGATGATAACAAATTAGTACTCATGATGACAGTACTGCGGCTATCGAAAACAGTTGGTCTGATCTGTTATACAACTACTATTTTTTTTCTTGCATTGTTATAATACGTCTTAGTAAAAATATGATCTCAGCATTCAGCAGCTCTCTATCTAGCCCTTAATCCAATCAACGAATACTTTTAGACAACTCACAAAAATGACTTTGCAAATCAGAGTGCTTTGCGTGAAAAATACATTAACAAAACTTGATTCTTTGAATTAAATATTAAATAACCGAAACAAATTATATACTTTATTTGCAATTATAATTTTAGCTTTTACCAAAAGCATTTCACTACGAATTATAAAAAGTACTTAACACAAGCGGAGAACTGAAAAAAAAAATGTTCATAAAAGTGTCACCAATTGTGGTTTTAATTAAAAATGTATATTATACGAAAGGAAGTAACATTTTACTTTGTTGTGGTCCACAATAAAAATTAAACAAATGAAAAAAAAAGAACCTTGAATTATTTCAGTCGAGATGGAGAATAAAATGGAAAAAATTAAATGTTGCTTTGTTTTTGTTGCTTTTTTCTAATTGAAACAATTAAAACTACATTTAGATGCGTTTAGAATTTGCTGCGAGCATATTTTCATTTAATTCTTTTTTTTCATTTCTTCTCTTGTTTTATTTCATTTTATAAGTCAGACAAAGTAGTTGTGTCATTATGCCAACAAGTGTAAGCCAGTAGCTGCAGCTTCCAACAACTCGGGCACACAATTTTTTTCACCACTTTTTTTTTCATTCATAGTTCTTTGGCCAACCTTGGTCTGGGCCAAGCACGTTCTTTGCCAAAGAGTACAGGAAAAAGAAGTCCGAAATATAAGAGAGAACAACAAAAATATATTTAATGAAATAAATTCTTTATAATATATAAGGGGATTTTCAAATGTACCCCAAAACACACACATACAAATACTGCTGAATGTAAACAACACGACTTAAATATATTTATTTGTTTATATAGTTTGTGTGGCCGAGTGTGGGTCCTACTGTGCCACATATATTAATTTTTTTTTTTTTGCTTTCTAGTTTAATTATCGCTGTGTGGCCAAAACAATTATATCATCGCCTCAAAATTTTTTTAGCCATGGTTGATATATAAAGACGAACATATGCTGGCTTTCAAATTGCCTTAAAAAGAGGAGAAATGCCAACAGTATAAATAATTGTAATACAGTCTTAGCAGATATTCTTTAACTGCCTACTCAGCCTATATTTCATTCAAAAGTTCGTACCAACAGCTGCATTCAGTCTCATCTTCTTCTATTCAAAACTAAAGCATTAATAGTTTAAAAGTCGACTTAGAAATATTTATATATTTGGCTTTATATCAATGAAATTAAATAAATATATTAAACTGATACTTAATGGTGGTGAATGCTATCTCTGTACAGAAATAAAAAATTAATATAAGAATAATTTCATTATATGCAAATAAAATTTCAGTGTAATTACACCAGACCATGATCTCTTCATTTTATTCACGTTTTTTACAACGCGGTCAGTTTTATGGCAAGTAATATCAATTTTTCTTTACCGGCCATTTGGTATTAATTGTACAAACTGTAAATGTGTGAACGGCGCAGCGAAAAAACAAACCCACTGACTTTTACAATAATTATAATAATAACAATAATAATAATGAAATAAAATAAAATTAAAATTTCAACGATAAACCTTAACAAAAAATCAATTATAGCACCTCAATTAACACTCATACAGAACATTATGCAAACATGTACTGGCATTTTTCATTTTTAAACCAATTTTTCTTTTTTAATTTTATAAATCCTTTTCCTTTTTTTTCTTTTTTTTTTCTTTTTTGTTTCTGCCAAGGCTCACATTAAAAGTTATCGATAACATAAAAAATTAATGGCGAACTGTTGATTAAACAAATAATATGTAAAACAACCGTCAGTTGAAACCAAATTGCACGCAGATGCATTCACATGCAGTTGCACATACGAACGGCCGTACATACACAACGTGGTAAATATTAAATTTAACGTCACTCATACGTTACGTGCAACTGGACAGTGTTGCCAGGCTTTGGAGGGATATAAACTAAATTAATATTACGAAAAGGACTCAAGAGGTGGAAAGAGAATAGTTTCAAGACGGTTTCGTTTAGAAACACCGCAACACAATTTGATGGCGTATGTAGCGATCATCTGCTGAGTTCTGGTTTCAGCCACAAAAGAGTTGCAGGTCATAACTTGTAACACAATTCTTTTTAACTTTTCTGAAATATATAGAAGGCACTTAAATGTAAAATTTATTTGGATTACAACTTAGCTGTGCTATACCTCAGTAGCAAGAAAGGACTAAAGAGAGGCGGTTTCTTGTCGACATATCGGATTAAACAACAAAAGAATTTGATGGTGTATGTAGCGGTCATCTGCTGAGTTCTGGTCAAAGACACAAAAGAGTTGTAACACAATTGTTCTTTCTAAGCTTTTAAAGGTTTGCTGATATTCAAAATTAACATCTCTGAAATATATAGATGGCAATTAATTAATAAATAGAAGTACAATTAATTTGGATTACCACTTAGCTGCGCTATACCCCACAGATTTTCGAAACATTGCAAAACTGGCGTTTTTTCATTGAAGTGTTGGACAGAATGTTAACGCCGGTAAAACATAAGAACACAAAATTAATTTTAACATAGATCGTGAACTTTTACAATACATAAAATTATATAATTATATAGATCAGTCCTAAAACTTAAAAAAAACAGTTTATAAATTGTGGAAACGTTTTCTTTTTTGGAAAACATTTAATATTTTTTAACTTCTTCTCTAGAAACCAACTGTTTAAAGGAGTTCTTAATTATAAATAGTATTTCGTAAAACATGTTGGATTAATTTCTAATTAATTCGCCATTTTCTATTAAAAAGTGTTAAAAATGTTGCATTATTTTTCAGAAAAGAAAACAGCATTACAAATTGTTCGGGTATATACTAAAGGAGCAAACCAGTTTCATGACTGTAGAAATTCTATGAGAATTTATGATATAAATTGCCACACTATTAACTTGAGAGATTCCAAGTTTTCTGCTTTTTTTTATAGCGTCTGACAGATATTTACGAAAATATCATGCGATGGATTAGCCGATATTCTTATTATTTTCAAACTCTAATCGAACAGATACTTTACAAAAATGTCAGCGAGTTTGTGGTCTTACTGAAATCTGATAGACAGTTAAATGTGACTTATAAATAGTTTATTATGTAATTTATTATTCAATTAACTGCCTTCAAAGAAATAAATGCGATGCTTAAAAATTGATGCTATAAATGCCGCAAAATACACCAATCGATCTCCTGCATTTGCTAGTTTTTGGCCAAAAACCCTGCATAAAACTTATTTGTAATAAATATTTTATTTATGGACTTTTGTGTGGTACAACTAAATGAAAAATTTCGGTTCTGGTGGGATGTCTCCATACCGGCTGCCTATAGTCTCGCAATGTTCTTGGAAATTTTGGACATAAAATGTATGGTATCGAGGAAAATCATTAATTCTTTGGATCAAATACAACTGTGGAATCGTGTCTTCGTCACCGCATTAATCATATATGTCCTCCAGCAAGTTTTCCGACTTCGAAATATTGCCAAGACTAAAATAATAAAAATCTAGTTCCTGAGACAGCTCAAGTACATGCCAAATATTACAAATCACAGTGAATTCCAGGATTGGAATGATGCTGGCATAAGCATTAACATCCGAGGAGGACTGCTTTGAAGGGGTAAAAAATTTACGAACACAAAAACGTTTTGAGGACTCTTTTTTTGATGTCATGACTGGATTATCTGTTCGTTTCCAATACTTATTTGGTTAAACCAATCAAAACCACAGAGCTGGCAGTACTTATTTGGTCAAGCATTAAAATTACAACAGCACGCATTTTTGCAAAATTGCATTCATTATTAAGCATGCCAACGTTTAAATAATTAAAAATTATATGCAGGCACATACTTGCAAACACACACACACGGACATGCTTATTTAATTCTGCGAATCATTTCATTTAACTCCTGTTAAAATAAACATGAAATCCGAACTTAAACAATTTTTAATTGATTTCTTGCAGCATCACATTTTTTTTTCATATAGAATAATTGCAACAGTTTATGTAGAAGAGTTAATAGATTAGCGGTGACATAATGTTCTGTTCTTTTTTGAATTAACGTAAAGAATTTTATAGGTTTTGCTAAGGAAATAATCAATAATGCCGCAAATCTTCTTAATAGTTTTCACGTATCTTTAATATTCAGCTTGTCAATACACCTTAAATATTAATTTCTGCTGAATTTCAATTTGATACTCTGTCCCACAACCGTATGAAATAATGTTTTGTTGAATGACTTCGTATGTATTCCCAATTGGAAGCATGCAAGAATGGATGCCCACTCTGGTACAAATTTTATGTCGGCTTTTATGGATGTTCAGAGCTTGAACTTTACTCGATTTACATATTAAATGCTCTGACCACAAACAATTGTAATATTATTTATAACTCTCATCTTTGAAAGGATTGTATCTACGTAGAGGGCATATAATTTAGGGGAGTATGCGGGCATAATGTCTGCATGTGGTTGTATGACCACAATTCAAAAAAAAAAAGGTTAATAAAACTAAAAGTATTCTTTTTTCCTGCATAAAATATTCATGAGTTATAAACTGAGAGCACATGTATGACTGTTGCATATACGAATACATGCTCAAATAGAGATACAGTGGGTGAGAAAAGTTCTTTATGGTATTACACTGGCATAAACATAATTTTTATATAATAAAAAAAATTGCTTTACTTTTTGTGCGTTGAGCAGGTGTATGAGATGGTATTTCAAATCAGAAGTAGACCTCAATCCAGTTGAAAAAGATGCAAAACCTTTTAGATTATGCACAAACGTTCTCAAACTATTTAAGAATTATAATATAAAAAGCGTAGTAGGATTTGAAAGTATTTTCGCTATAAGTCCGTTTTGATTTTCAATGAACTTTACACAATTACTATCCTATTGAACACCGAGAAGTTCAATCGAATTGAATCTATTTTAAATAATAAATCTCAAACTTTTTCCTATATTATGAATTATGATGTTAGTAAAACATGAAATTATAATTTCTTAACAAGGTTTTCGTAAGCCTGTATTTGTCTACAACTACTCCTTAAAGTTGTTTTCTTATTTTTTTTTAATTAGTACACGTTTTAATATCGTAAGAGATAATATTGGACTAACACCATCTAATTCAATTTTTTTAATAGATATTGAATAATTTGTAGCAACATTTTTATAAGCTGATGGCCAAGGTTGCCAGTGCTCTCTAATTGAATTTAATCTTAGAATTACATTATTAAATAAATGATAATAATAATAATAATAATAATAATAATAATATTAATAATAATAATAATAATAATAATAATAATAATAATAATAGTAATAATAATAACATTAAGAATAAGAGTTATATTAAGAAGAATAATAATCATATTAATAATAATAATAATAATAATAATAATAATAATAATAATAATAATAATAAAAATAATAATAATAATAATAATAATAATAATAATAATAATAATAATATATTTTTATAGTTTCCGGAACATGATAAATACTTCCAGCGATATTCTAGCCTCTTGCGAAATACTATCCAACCGCACACACGCATAGTTCAAATATATTTATCACGCACTGTAAAGTAAACTTTTAAATTGTGGTTCTTAAATGTATTTCGATCTGCATTAACGAATTGAATTTTTATTTAAAAAAAACTGCAACATTGAAGAATATTCATATTTAAATTACTTGAGGGACTAACAGATCATACATAATATTTTATATATGCATGCATTTTGCATTAAGCCGTATGAGAAAGAAAAAGAAGGATTGAGAGATATAACGCACAACTCATAATCATAACTTACACACACACGTGCACAACAATATTTAACCCTGCAACACACAATGCGTATGAGCGATGTAATTTATGTGAGTCAAGTATGCGGCCAGACATTAAATACCAAACGAAAGTCAAGCATTTAAACTCGGTAACAGTTTGTGCTTTTTCATATTATTTCTCCCAATTAAAAATGCTTTTAATTAAAGTGTTTATAAACGCTTTAAGAAATATATTTATTGACTGTATTAAAGCCATTGCGTACTATCTACTGCATTATTAATGCCAAACATATTTATTTTAGCAATTCTTCATAATACAAATATTTAGTGATAATCCCTATTAATTTAATTTCCTTGTCAATTGTTTTTATAACGTTTTTTTTTCTTTCTTTTGTTTTTGTTCGTTAGTATTATTTATTTCCGTTTCAACTATTTCTAGTTTACGGATGTGAGCAGACTGTCGGCCAGGGAAGGGAAGGAGACGACCAGCAATATGTTTGTAGCAAAAACACATGCCGTCAAAAGCAATCGTCTGGAAAATTGTTTTCCACCTATTTCGTTATCATAGTTTTTCAATCTATTTTCTCGCCACCACACACGTACATATCGTTGGCTGAAATATACAGCCACAAGTATATTACATGTTTTTTAAAAAATGAAACTCTATTAAATGATTTGATCAGTATGATTACAAAATCGTCCAACACTCATTGAGGAAGTAACGAAGTTCGTCCCAAGGCGTATGTAGCGGTCAAACATTTCCGCGGTCAGCACATACACACAGACCTTTGGAAAATTCGCTGCTGGCGACCCCGTGTTGACAGTGCTGAATTTGTGATCAAGCCTCGCAATAAAATCCAATAAAGGTTATAAACTTTGGTTCTTCGCCAAGTCTACACGCCGTTCTACCTAAAATTCGTATAAAGGGTGTTTTTTTATAGAGTGATACAAGTTCAAATCATAATAAAACATATTAATATATTTTTCATATCAATCAAACGGTCTTTATTGGATAGAAAATTGTATGACATTAATGTTTAAATATGATTTCGGCCATGTGGCTGCCATGGGTGGCGCATACAAGGCGCAATCTGGAACACTAATTTTCACAAACAGTAACATTCTGACCATCATCGTTTTTGAAGACATATAGGCCAATGACTCCGCCAGCCCATAAAGTGCACCAAACAGTAATTTTCTGTTGATGTAGTAGTATTTCGACAAAAGCTTGTGCATTCTTTTCACTCCAAATTCAACAATTCTGCTTGTTTACGTACCCATTCAATAAAAAGTGGGCTTAATCAGAAGACACAATTTTGAAAGGATGAGTTTTTGATTAAAAATTCCCACAATTTGCACGCGTTGTGCTGGTGTAAGTCAATTTATAATAAAATGTCAAAGCAAATTTAATAAAAACCCACTTTCAGCTGTTAAATGGGTGGTTAAGTAAAGCAGAGATGCCAACTCAAAGTTGTATCACTCTATAAAAAACACCTTATACCAGGCTATTCAAGCGACCCTAATCCTCGTTAATTTCTTAATTGCAGAGATAAAAGTTTTATGGGTTACCAGCACAAGTTATGCCTGGGAGAACTGTGTAACCATTTGCCCCGGTTTGCACTGCAACAGGATGTAGATATCACCAAGTTGGCTATTGTACTTCCGGGGGCAACTAACACAGATTACAAAGTCTTTATTCCATATTCATGACTTATATGGAATAATATTATCATAATTAATCTATAACACAAGAAACCTAAAATATTTCTTTTATACATATTTGAATTTTAACTAACGATATCTTTTATCTACACGAGAAGTGGTTGCATGCCTGTGTGAAACTTAAGTTTATCAAATATTTCTTTTGTACGGTTTTATCGTATTATATGAAGATGTAGCTATTGGCTTGTAACACAAATAGTTTCTGACATAAAAAGAAGCAATTTTAAAATTAATATACTGTTCTGGAATTTTGGGGTGTGTAAGTTTAAAGAGTGTTTGTGCTGTTCTTAATAAGTTCAATGGCAAATATATAAATCAAAATAATTATTACAGATTTCATATGAAAGATCTTAAAATCTCTTGTATTGAATTCAATTCTTCTCCCACCCAATAATTCAATATCTTCAATGAATTTAATAGAAAAAAGTCTGATTGCAACAATATATATATTTTTTTTCTTTTAGTATAGTTTTATTTCATAATATTTGTGCACCAGTCCCTGTTAGTCTACATATAAAAATGTAAGTGTGTTTGTTTAGCACATACGAGCAAACAGTTTATCAGGATGGCGTTTAGTTTATCCCAAATACACACAGAAGTGGTACGGAGGAGATTTAGTGTGACACAATATAGTGGATACTTAAGCAGTAACATTGAGGTTGAATAACCTTAAATTGTTTAAAATAGTTTTAAATAGCAAAAAATAAGCTGCTTTCAAATTGATTTTCCTTTTTTTATGCACTTTTTGCAAAATTATTTATTCTCTTTTTTTCTGTTATAAAATATTTGTATATTTGCTTTGGGATATAACAAATTCGATTTGAGTATATCTTTCCTTTTTTTTTTTGCATGAAAGGATGGCAGAGATCGCAATCAATTTTTGTAAATCAAATCAATTCAAATTCTTTTTGATTTTACCTTTTGTTATGTCTGGCATTTGTGGAGGACTACAAGAGAAGTCGTACATGTGTGTGCGTGTGTATGTTTCTAAATATCTGCCTTTACGGGGTTCTTTTAAAATATAAAGCGATTAAAAACAATCTTTGCATTTTGTAGAAATCAAATGCCGGTGTTTTAGCTCAGGGCCCAAATAACAGCATTCGATATCGCTTGAAATTTCAATACAATTTAAATTTGAGTTTCGAACGATGTCGAATAACTTAATTTGGCTCCAACTTGCACTAATTTTGTGTTGCAGAAAATATATAAAACTTTTTTCTTGAGTGGTTAAAGTAATAATAATCACAAAGGGAAAATTCTTTTAATAACTTAAATATAAAACCTTTATTCTTAAAGTAATAATAATGTCAAAGGGAAAACTCTTTTAATAATATAATCAATAATAAAAAATTATAAAAATATTTTATTTACTCATACCTTTTACAAAAGTATAATCGGAGCTAATGTTGTTTTAAAACTTCGCTACAAGGAATCACTTGCAATTGAGTTCCATATCGCGTTAAAGTTGTTTCTTTCTTCGTGCAGTTGCTACCACATATTTTTATAGTGTCATTCTTTTTAAATCGTTTTATTTTATTTCCCCCAATTCTTCTATTTCTAAGACCAACAACAAAAATATGTTTCCATTTACACATTGAACGCAAAATTTTGCCGAGTTGCATTAGTTTTCTCTAAAAAACATTCCATTTAACCTCTTGTGCTCGCAGCAAAGTGTAAATGGTTGTGTTTTATTTTAAAATTTCATATTTGTACAACAAAATAAATAAATATAGTCTTACTACCAGGAGGGTAATTCAAAACTATCTTCTTGCCATAACAATAATTAATTTATTATTTATATTTCCATTATTCCAGTTGCATGGATACCAAAGTTCTTCAGGTTAAAAGTTGCAACTTCATGTATTTCTGTTTTACTTCGTAACCAATACAAGCTCTTCTTCGTTTTGGGTTTAGTTTTTGTGGTTCTGTGTGTGTGTGTGTGTGTTTTAGCAAAGACACAAAACAATAATAACAATCCGAAATGAAAATATTGCTAAAAATAATTGAATTAAATCGTTTGTGTGCAGTTTATTTGATCGAGATAACTTTTGCTGTTGTAAATAAAATTACGGCTTAGGAAGGAGTTCAATTGGGGTACGCTACAGAGAAGGTTTTTCAGGAAAATATTTAATAAATAATCTTGACATTTTTTGGTGAAGAAAACAACATCGTAATAGAGCCAATAAATTATTTAAGTGACGCAGCTGTCTGATTTTGTAATATTAAGAAATCAGGGCACAAATTAACGAGACAAATTTCAGCACAGTTAAGAATATGCTAAACTATTTAGGATCAAATTTAGTAGATCGATTTTTGTTAATTAAATTCAAAACAAACTTATAATAAAATTTTAAGCTCGTTTTTGTTTTGTACACGATTAGCTCACCGAACAAACATACGCAAATTCTTGCGTTAATTTGGCCATAAAAATATTTACAATTTTGATAAAAAATTTAGGAAAGAAGAGTATTTAAAATTTTGTTTTTGTGTTTATATAAATTTTACTATACTATTTGTGTGTTTACTAAAAAAAACTTGTATAGTTTTAAATATTTTTCTTTTATTAACACTCGACTCTCGTTAATTAAAATTTTAAGGGACATTTTAATTTAACAAGAATTCAAACTCTTAATGTGGTTACAGAGAAATTTTACATGAACAAAAGTTTAGTACGAGTGACTTAAATATCTTATTGTTTAATGTATTTTTAATTGAACTGAAAATAAATTGCTACTTGTATCCGTTCTAAGGGCGTAGCTGCGTAAACTACTGAGACAAATCCTTGTTTCACTTAAGCAAACTGAAATCTTTGGTTGCTTGTGTTAACCTTCTTCCTCACACAGGAAAGTTCAGCATTAACATGACATAGACATCAAAGTAAACGATTTAAATTCTTTTATTAAGTAACAATTTTTGTAAGTAAAATAAAAATTATCTTCTGAGAATTTATATTCCAACAATAATAAAAAAAAGAATGGAAATTTGTTTTTGCTTTCTAAATAAAATCGCAAACGAAATAATTTATTTATAAAAACAGGCAGTAAATTTATATATTTGAAAAATCTTGTTTTAACTCTTCAATATAATTTACAATTTAAGTCGTGCTGATAATTCTTTCCCAAATTATTTTAAAAATGTAAATTTCTCAAATTCGAACATGAGTAATTTTAATTATTAAAACAATTGGGGGGAAAAATCGACACGATTGAAACTATATTAAAGATTTTAATTTTTATTTGAGAAGCTCAAGTTATAGAGTGTCGAAGAGCAAACCTTGAAATTGTTTGGCCTTGAAATTGTTTTCCTGGGAGTGTCGAGAGTATTCCAGGGACCTGAAAAAATTCCTTGACTCAAGTGAATCCTCATGAGTATAAACAAGTTGGTACTCCAGTTATCGTACGATAATTAAATTAATAAATTCATTTAGTCAATAAATTGAATATTAACTGAATTAAAAGCACATCATTTTTTATATAGATTTTTAATTTATCACATGAAATTACATTTTATCTGTTGAACAGCTTTCAATGTCAAACTGTTAAATCAGCAACTTATCAGTACTGGTGGTAAAGTTAGTTAGTCCATAAAAAAATATATTCCATACACTCTTAAAAAAGGGACCATTCCATGTTTTAAGTCTATCGTAAAATTAGGATAAAAGTTTTCCATGTTTCACTTTAATTGTGTTTTCCAGTTAGCGAACAAAAGTTTTCGTTTGACTTTCCCTAATGAAAAAAAAAATCGTGTAAACCAATATGTAGCGACACACAAGTGTGCAACATGAAACTATAGATTCATGTTACAACAAGTCGATTGCAATTAACAGATGTATCATATTTTCTTTTTTTTCCTATGGGTCGGAGAGATAAATGAATAACTGCAGAGAAGGTATGAATACAAAAACTCCTTTACAAGTTGCATTGCATTAAAGCACAAACCAACACATGTGACATACATGAAAATGTATGCAAGTATTAGTGGGCATGAGGTTGCAACATCCCATATGTAGCAAATGGACGACAACAGTAACAGCTGAAATGGTTAAGCGTAGTTTTCTGAGTGCTTCTCTGTTAATTTTAAATGCAACAATCAAGTGACAGTTGAATGATGCCGCCACAGAAGAGTTTGGTTTGTTTGCCATAAAGGACCTTCAAGCAATTGACAACGATATGCTGTTTGATAGTTATCCTTCTATTTCCTTCTGGTGCTATTCTCATTTCAAATTTTTTTCTTTCCTATTTTTATTGTTGTATTTTTTTTTACTCGCTTTTCTTACTTGCTAAAAAAATAACTAGCGTTTGTTTTTTTGTAGGAAAGTGTAGTGAAAATGGAAAATTTTGTGAAAATTAAACTTGCACTTTTTGTGCTCTCAAAACGGAATTGAAAACAAATTGCAACCCGTCAAAACTACAAGCATGAACTCAAGCACTTGAAAGACATGCTTAATTTGACAAGCGACAGAATGTACATGTAGGAGTCATTTGTCTTTTCAATCAAAAATCTCTGAATATTTCTATTAATGAGACCAGAGCACTAAGAATGCAATGAATTGGCATTGAAATAAAAGTGTCTTGGAAATGGAATCTTGTCGAAATTTCAATATTTTCAAATTGATATCAATTCGTTTAAGAGAAATTTTATAAAGTAAACGTTCCACAAAATGATATACTCTGGAGCTCTAGAGATATCCATAAAGGTCTGGCAGAAATCTCCAACTCAAAATTATTTTCAAGATTCACTTAAAAAATGCACAAGTATTGTGATTTAACTTTGATTTCATTGACTGGATTCGATTGGATTTAAATTCAATTAGCAATATTATTCTGTTGTGCAAAATTTGTATCTTGAAATTTAAATTAAAGAATTATTCAGGACTGAACTTTATTTAGATTAAATTTCAAAGCTTGAAACTCTTTAATATCATCAAAAGTGGTGAAATTGAGCAGAAAATACTGATGAGAATGCGAAATAGCTTCGAAGTCAATACTGATTTATTCTAGTAATTTGGCGATTTTAAAAAATATTCAAATTATTACACAATTATTATATCCTTAATAACATTACAATTTATGAAATTCCGAAAATAGTTTTTGAGTAATAGATTTTAATTTAGAACTTGTTAAATAATTTTTATTTTATTAATTCAAATAATAAATTTAAAATTTGGGGTGCAATAACATACTAGAAATCATGTGAAGACGATTGCAAGCTTTTACAGCTCTGATAGAGATGGACTTAATAAAAATTAACTGGGTACCTGCTGTTTCGATCTCAGCTCTGTTGGTGCGGAGTAGCCATTTTACTGATCCACTACACAAAATAACAACTTCTCGTTTATGGTCTCCCACTGGTCCATATCGAAATATTTTGTTGCGCTATTTGGTTTCGTCTAAAAGTCTTACTACTCAAATAGTTATATACCGTGTTGTTGCTAATCATGAAATAATTAACTATGCAGCCATTCCTTAACGCAGAGGAGAGATATGCCAGCCTTTTCCAGCACCAACTGACCAGTATCCCCCTTTTAGCTTCTGTTGACTTCCCAACATCACATAGAAATCACTACAATTTTAGGCTGAAGTCTAACTCTCCATTAGCGCGGGCATAGAATTAGACATCACCCGATATTTCTACCCAGACTTCAGACTTAAAAATCAACCAACTTCTTGTTAAAGAAGCAGAGGCATGCATCACTCTGCTTAGCCTGAATTAACTTGCACAAGTGGGACCACCATCTTTAATTCTGATTTAACAGAATTTCGATATAGTGCTTGCTACGGAGCAGCACCACTTTAATACCTACAATTCATGCCACTTGCAGATACATAAACTTATTCTGAAATTGGCATTATTTTTTTTCTACCAGTTGCTGGCAACACTGGCTTGAAAAAATCTACACAAAGCGAAGAGCTAAGAAAGTGTCTAATAATATGAAAAGATTTTTACTCCAAATAACATGCATGTAGACAGAAGCACATGCACTCCTAAAAGTATGCAGCACAAAGTATCGCTTAATACACTCGTATATCAATCATACGCACTAGTGGAAAATGTCTCTGCTTCCTCTTTCTACAAAATTGTAAAATAAAGAAGAAAAAAACAACATCAAACAAAATATAATTTTAATTTTTTTATATTTTATTTTACTTGCAATATTTTATGCAGGGAAATAGTTTAAAAAGGAAAATAATTGCTTTGACAAACTCTTGGTCTGTGCATGTGTGAGTGTGTGTTTACTTTGCGTTATATGTTTTTTTATTATTATTTTTTATTATTTCTTTCTTCTTTTGTTATTGTGAGTTTTTGATTTTGCAAAATGGTACATGTTGAGAAATAAAATCGCAGTGCAATTGTACGATAACTAAACGTACGATAACTAAAATATACAACCATTAACATACTTTGAAATTCTTTGACCGTATTTTTAAGGTTGAATTACACTTCGTATGAAACAAATGCACAGCAACGCAGCATGAACTCATGCATGTGCAATAATAGCACATGTATTATGTGTGTTTATAAAACAATTATATTCGTATTAAAAGCAGTTTTCTATGCACAAGCAAATGAGCAGGTTCCAATTGAAAGTTGTACATCCATTCATTATTAATATAAATAATTTAAGGAATTTCTTTTTCACAACTTTTTATAATTCTTGGGGTCATTATTTTAATATCATGTTTGCTGAAATGAGATTTTTAACAGACGAATAAATAGTTTTACTTTGAATTGAAGCGTACTACCGCAGCTTAAGGTGAATTATTTCATGGAACTTCTCAGAAGCAAACATCGATGAGAGGCACAATTTAGGAAGCTCAAAGAAATTGTTTCCTCCGAATAGTTGTTAAGTGAAACTGCGCCAAAGAGGCGCTTAAAAGATTTCCCTAGATATATGCTACAATATTGCCACAATATATATAAATAATATTTTTGTTTTATCAAACAGCAGTAATAGTGATCAGTTCCCCTTTGCTTCAGATTATTTATCGTTAATTTGTAGTAACAATACTTAGTATATTGTCAAGTGGAGAACTCTCTAATATTTATGCAGCGGCCATTTTTAAGAAGATAGCAAAAGTTTTAAGACAGCGTATAGGATAGAGACTGGTAGAGTGAGTAAATTATAATAAAATAATTATCAGTTTCCAATCTCTGCCTTTTTAGTATGAAATATTTTATTCTATAGAAAAAGAAGAGAGCACGGCTGATATTCATAAAAAGTCATTTTCATACTTGTAGATAAGCATGTTTCAGCACTGCACAGCCACACTTCAGAGTTTATAAATTTCGACACTAACATAAACAAAACAGCAACACCTTAAATAAATTTTAACACAAACAGCAACTGAAAATAAAACCATTAAAATTTAAAGCACTTTAAATGCAAAATCATTAACGAAAAAAATTAAACTAAAACGATATTTAAGCGTAAAATATTTTAGATATGAAAACAGTGCACATTGAAAATTATATTAAATGTTTTCAGAAAATTGTTAAACATATAAACAGAAATAACAGCAACAAATTTCTATATCCGCATGTCTTGCCAATTTTGTACAGATCATAAACTTTAATTTTATTTGTTACTTTATCGCAAAGCTTTTATTCAAAAGATGTGATGATCCATTTTTATTTCTTATTCTTTAAATTTGTTGTCTACTCGAAATCCTGGTGCACAACAACACACTCACTACTGGCAAATTTGTTTGCCTTCCAGCAGCAGTTCATTTTTATTTTATTTGTTTTTTGCCACACTTGACTGCCTAAAATGTTTAAATATGAAAACAAAACGAAATAAAGTTTTATCTCTTGTTTTAATTTTCTGGCTTTTAGCCAAATAATAACTTTGTTTCTTTTTATTTTCTTTGTATTTTTACAGAAGCATGATTATATTCTTACACTTTATAATATGCAGCATGATTTTTCAATTCCTTCTTTTGTGTTTAATTTATTTTGCAGGAAATAATATGAAGCATCAATTGGCGCAACTTAATAGTGCATTCAATTGCAGCAATTGTTATGCACATTTTATGCATGAGTGTTACTACAAGTGGATAATAATTTTTATTCTAAGTTTTTCAAAATAAAATATAATAAAAGTATTATCATTTGCACATCTTCTTTTACAAACTCCAAATTAAATAACTGTTTATTATCAAGGTTATCTATGTACAATGATCGTATACGTGGAGCCAGTTGCCACATATTCAAAGGTAACAGTATACATCCAAAATAGTTTTAATTATCAAGATGCTTGAGTCATTAACTACAGCGTTCAATTGACAAAAAGAGTAAATAAAATTTTGATTTTGATAAACCAGTTGTTCTAAAAGTATCAGAAATCAGAAAGACATGATCGACAAAACACAACATCAGTTTTAATTATTCTGCTTTCTAAGCAGAGCAGTACAGCTGTTTTCGAAAACCGCTATACTCTCATCATAAGTACTCATGCGTAAGTCTTTGATATTCATCTTCCAGACAAATATATTTATCGTTTTTAATTGTGCAATTTTTGATATATAAAAATCTATTAAATAGAGCTCTTGCGCAAATTCCTCTATCATCTTTATTTGACTCTTCGTTCGGTATCAGTTTATTTGTTTATTAAATGTAGAACGTTTAATTAAAATTTCCATTTGCCACATGCTGTTACAGTTTTATATTTACGATCTTCTATACTTTTTCACTTACAACAGACATTTGTTTTCGCAAAAGAATAATCTATTCAAAAATAACAGACAATTTACTCGCTTAATCAAAAACTTTAAAGCCAAAATATATATAATGCCACTAAAAAGCATTTAATCTGGCAGCAGAGATACTATAAGTCTTCCTTGCATGTGGATTTGTGTGAAAAAAAATATGAAAAAAGCATATTTAAACAACAGGACACATATGGCTTTTTCAACTACACAAACTTTTTATTTATGAATAAAAACTTTGAAAGCAAACAAAAAAATGTCTAACATAAATTTTAATAAAAAAGTGAATAGTTTTCTTTTTTTCCAACATCATAAATACACACATACACACACAATAGAGCAACACCGTTTGATGTTAATTGAAATGTTAAGTTTGGTTAGAAGCATAAAAAAATTATTTTTCTAGAGATAGATTTTGTTAAAGATATCTGCATAAGCCAGTCTAGTATCGGGTAATAAAACATAACAATATATTCTTGATATCAATGAAACGGTCTTTATTGGATAGAAAGTTTCATGATATTAATGTTTAAATATGATTTCGGCCATGTGCCCGCCACGGCTGGCTCGTACAAGGCGCAATCTGGAACACCAATTTTCACAAACAGTAACATTCTGACCATCATTGTTTTTGAAGACATATGGGCCAATGACTCCGCCAGCTCATAAAGATTCTCCTCACTCCAAATGCTACGATTCTGCTTATTTACGTACCCATTCAACCAAAAATAGGCTTAATTGGCAAATAAAATTCTGAATGGACGAAGTGCACGATAAGTTTGACGAACAGAACCATTATTTTGATTAAAAATTTCCATAATTTGCACGCGTTGCTTTGGTGTAAGTCGGTCCATAATGAAATGTCAAAGCAAAATAAACAAAAAGCAACTATCCGTTGCAAATAAAGCAGAAATGCCAACTCAAAGTTGTCTCACTCTATAAAAAGCACCCCATATATAAACATAATTCATAAGCCACCTCTATTTAGAATTTAGCCCAGGTTAGTTGCCTGCATTAGTTACAAGTCCCTGAGTGCTGGTTCCACTCATGAAATAAAATCATGGAAACTTCAGATAAGATTTAGTTAAAATAAAAGGCATACTCTGATGCGACCAGCAAAAATTGTAAACCACCGGGAAGCAGCTTTGTCTGGGAATGATAGCCAACTTTCGCTTATCAACCTACTTCGACATGACTTGATCTCTATTCGCAATATCCCGCTTGGTAGGTCTCTATGCTTTAGAAGAAAGTCACTCGGTATTTATTTAAATATAATTTATGGTTTCCATCCAGAGCACCCAAGAATGCACTTCAGGGTAGCATTTGTGTAAGACATGATATTATTTTATTGCTTCCCAAAGCGTCAAGTATTTCTCCCATCAATTAAAGAATATGAAACCGCAGCGGACATCGTGTATCTAGAGTTCGACTTCATGGCACCGGCCAACACATGTTTGTTGTGATCTTCTATACTTCGTCAAACCATTCTCTGCTCTTACTGAAGAATGACAATATTTTGATTAGCTCTATATGCGCCAGGATAAGATAGTAAGATAATTAGAGCCCAGCATCGATGATCTTCCGCTATTCAAGGCACGATTCTGGTAAAAAAGACGCAGCGGTGTTTCTTGTAGCCTCTACAGTAACCATTATTCACCAAACTTATCCCCAAGGATCCAGTGTCCTGTTACCAATTAACGCAACCGAACCCATTTAACCGCAAAAGAGCCATGTGCTCTGCGTAGCTCTTGTCTCATGGCAAAAAGACACGCTTTGTCACCTTCGCTGAGACAAGTGATTAAAAGAAATTAATTAACTGAATGTATGCCCTTCTTTACATTCTGATCCTTTAAATTTGCACCATCCTAATGAATTTCATTTATTCAACTTGTTTATATGTTATTTGGTGTATGTGTCTTTGTGTGCATTTTAGTTGGAATGTTTGCATGCATTCAAAGTAAAACCATAATTAAAAGTTGGCCATGATTTTTATTGTTTGCAATTATGCGGTTTCGTATTCAACTCAGAATAATAATTGTAATACGAATTTGTTCAAATATATGACTGCTCAAATAATTGTAATTATTTATTAATTAAAATATTTTGTAAAACTAAATAGCAACGATGTAGATGTACAAAAGTGTAAGTCTACTGTCGGCTTCACAATGTCGAAAGAAGATTTTAAAAATTGTATATAGAAAACAAGAATAACAATTTTAAATCTGCAGTTAATGTTGTAGATCTTCAACACCGCTTATTTAATACTTTTTATTCTGTACTAAATCAGTTTCTCTTAAAGACTAATTGCTTGGGACTTTTATATCTTTACAAATGCTCTCATAACGAAGAACGGCCATGTTTGAAATAATCGCGACACCAGTTAATACAACAATGCACTAATAAAAACAACGAACCTTCCACACCATATTCTGGACTGAGTGAGGATTCGAATTCTGGATCAAAAGCGTCGTAGCCTAGGGTTAAGTACTTCAGCCGACAGCACCCTCATCTTGATAATATGGCAAAGCAATTTATATGACATTCTCCCGATATGACAGTAGAAAGTGCAGGAATGCTTTTGTAGTCTCTTCATTGGAGACCCTATTTTCTGCAGTCTTGCCCATATTCGTGCCTTATCTAAATTATATAGAAACTCATAATCGATAGTGACATGATATTTAACAAATTCTCACACTACTCTCGAACATTCATTTAGCATTTACACGTACCAGTAAGCAACAATAACAAATTGTATTTTAATTTAATATGATTTTAATTGAAAATTGCTTTATTAAATCATAAATAATTTAATTAAACACACTATTTGCTTTATACCGATTTCTCATTGTTTAATGAGCATTTATTACTTGAATTTAAACAAAGTGAAAATAATTTAAACATAATTACCATGACAACAATTGTGCATTTCAAAAAATTAACAATAACCTTTTTGTGATTAAACTGGAATTTAGTTTTATCATTTATTCAAAAAAAAAAAAAAACTGTAACTAATTACAGCGATCCTAACAAATAATTTTGAATGACCTCTGCTTTCGCAAATGAACTGTGAGGAAAGAATTTATTAAAAAAAGCGCAAAAGTAGGACAGTTAATAATTAATGAAATTAATGGCGACGCAGGGATTTAAAATAAGCTACCATCGGTTTAGTGTTGATACAGTTGTCGTGTATTATTTCATATAAATTGAAATCAAATAATATTTAATGGCAAAAGTTGTACAAGTGAAAACTGTAATTAAACTCTCCAAGGCCAACGAATAACAGGTGATGAACAGAAACAGAAATGAGTGCTTCAGATGAAAGTGTAACACTTATCGAAAGCCGCTGCGCTGTTCTTCCGTGTGTGCACCCCATGGCCATGATATTAAGCATTCTGGAAACTTATAATACAGCTCCAGACAACGTCTTATAATTAAAAATCTTCCTTTGTAGGCCAAAACAAAAAAAAACAAAAACAATTATCTTATGGCCCTGGTGCTTCGAATTGATGGCAAATGTTCTTTCTCTCTACGAAAAATATACTGGTCAGTGCCACGTTTAGATTGTAAAGACCGACAAACAGTCACTTAATCCATCTTTTAGCTCCGTATGAGACAATTTTTTAACCCACGTAACCAACGAGTGATACAAAATCTTCATCGCTAAAAAAAATTTAATTTTTTTGCAAAATCAAAATAATAAAATTATAGTTGGCTTTTCCATCATTATTATAATGCAGAAGCCTGACTATGATTGTAGCTCTTCCAGACTTCTCAAATTACCTTGTTATTTTTCCAATTCTTAGCTCATTAAGTTGACTATGACAACCACAGTCTCCCCGTACTGTGCGTTTGAGCCACAGCATTTTAAATAAATTTTAATTATATTCGTTCTCCTACTGTTAAACGATCCCCAGTGTAAATAGAATATATTATATTAAATATATTTTGATCACTTAGATATACAAAAATTAACTATTAATGGCGTTTTCTTTTCTAGAAAACATGCAACATTTTTTCACTTATTTACTAAAATGTGGCAGTTCGGAAGATTTTTAATGTAAAAATTATTCTCCGCGAGAGATGTTGGACTAATTTCCAATAAATTTCTTATTTTCAAATGACAGAATTCGTGCATTTTCTGTTAAAAAGTGTAAAAAATTTTGCATTCTTTTGTAGAAAAGAAATCAGTATTAGAAAGAGGTTTTAGTAATTTACATTCTTTATCTTAAGTTTGGTTATTATGCACTATATAGGGTGTTTTTTATGGAGTGATAACACTTTGAGTTGGCATCACTGCTTTGTTTGTTCACCCATTTAACATCTGATAGTTGTTTTTTGTTTAGTTTGCTTTGACATTTTACTATGGATCGACTTACACCAGAGCAACGTGTGCAAATTGTGGAAATTTTGGGAAAAAAAATGGTTCCGTTCGTCAATCTTATCGTGCTTTTCGCCCATTCAAAATTTTATTTTCCGATGAAGCCCATTTTTGGTTGAATGGGTACGTAAATAAACAGAATTGTCGCATTTGAAGTGAGGAGAATCCAAAAGCTTTTTTCGAAACACCATCAAATCTACAGAAAATTACTGATTAGTGCGCTTTATGGGCTGGCGGAGTCTTTGGCCCATATGTCTTCAAAAAGGATGATGGTCAGAATCTTACTGTTTGTGAAAATTGGTGTTCCAGATTGCACCTTGTACGCGCCAGTCATGGCGGCCACATGACCAAAGTGATATTTATACATTAATGTCATAAGATTATCTATCAAATAAAGACCGTCTTATTGATAACAAAAATATATTACTATGTTTTGTTATGATTTAAACTTGTATCACTCTATAAAAAACACCCTTTATAATCATTTAATAGCACCTAACAATTCGATTAATGGATCAAAGAGGAACAGAGTGGACACTTTATTATTTGCATATTCATTAATATGTATTGCGATCTTAAAGATTTAAACATTTAATACTTGTTATGTCCTTTACAACAAAATTATTAAATGCTGTATATATTTATTTATTAATTTTCATGAAGATTAATTTATAAATTATATTGTGGGAATAAATTCAAGAATAGCAACATTAAATACTTCCACCAAACATTTTCTACATTTTCCCTAAATATATTTCCTTTTCCAATCCCTTATTGAAATGAACATTTTGTCTGTTTGCTAAGGAAAATGTATTAAAAAGCCACAACAAAACATGACAAGAAGAAGAAGAAGAAGAAGAAGGTATGCAAATCCCAGTTGTATTGTCTGTTGACAAACAAGACAAAATGTGTTATTTGCGACAATTTTGATTTATTTTAAAACAAATTTGCTTAGCAGTCTGGGATTGGTTTTTGCTTTTTTTCTTGGATGTATACAGAATATGCGTCGCAAGCAACGTAAGACTGTTAGTATAAATTATTTTACATAATATTTATTTTGCGCAAATAGAGACAGAAATACTTATTTTGTATGTATTTTGTTTGTAAGACTGTCGTCAGTACACTCCGAACTATGCAAGCAAGGTAACATAATTATACGAAAGAAATGTCTATTAAAAAGGTTTGCAAAATCGTAGTTTATTTGCAAGTTGATATTTGCAATGCAGCGATCAGTCGTAATTACGAAAGGCTCTTACTCTTCATGGTCTTGGAAAATTTATCTTTTTTTTTGAAAATTATACGTTCAATAAATTGAGTCAACTTTGCAGATATATTACGATACAGTGAACTATTACCTTGCAGAAATCGATACTACTCCTTACACACGTGTAAAGGGACCAGGACTAGTCTAAAAGTAATCCAAGTATATGGGGAAAACATGCTCTATTTTACATTACAATATTATAGGAGAGGACCACATAATCCAAACAAAGTTATTCCAAGTAACTACTCCACACATAATTAGTACAGAGTTAGTCTTGAAATGACTTCCATGGATTACAACAGAAACCTCTTTATGCAATTACCCTGCGATATCTTTTTTTTAATCATGTGTTACGATTATTGACAAACATCTCTTTTTTTTGTGGTCCATGTTCTCATTACATCAGGCTATGTTGTAACTACTCCGTTTTACTTGAAGCGGAGGATGTACTCTAATAATTTCTGCAGGGTAGATCCGACAGACGCTATCCTGCATGATATTTCGGTCGAGTGCAAAATGCAATGCCATCTACCGGGCTTGTTTATGAATATAAATTATCCACTGCGACACTTGAATAGATACACGAAAATTCATTTAATCCGATATATGAATCTAAATCATCCACAGTGCACCCAACAGCATGCGGAAAAAAACAATAAATTCTATCCAGCCGCTTAGGACAAATACACGTACATTATAATTGCATAGTGTTCGCAGGACATGATAAATAAATCCTTAATTAATAGAAAAATCAACATTGATTAAATTTTCCTGCATTAATCGCTGGATTATTCATCACATCTTTCAAACACTCGCCTATTCATTATAATTCAGTTTAATATTATAAAGAAACTTCAAATAAATACCTCAGAATTACTTTTAAATAATTTTCTTTTAAATAAATAGTCATTATCAAATCAACCGTAGTTTTGTTATGCGGGTTAATACCTACACATACGCACAAAAGTATTGTTTTTCTTGCTGCTGCTGTAGTTTATGACACTTTTGTGATTTTAAATATTTAAAACCGACATTTAAATTCGCAGATAATGTTTGTTGTCATAAAAATGTAAATTTTAGTTTAAAAAGATAAACTACAATTGAAAATAATTATTTGTTTATATCATATATTGTGAAAACATAAACAATTCAATTTAATATTATTTACTCAACGTATTTTTATAGTCTTTGGGTTACCATCAAATGTCATGATAATAACAAGTAATTATCTAAAATTATGTCATAAAAATTGTTTAAATGAGTTGTTTATTTTTATACCATTCACAAATATATAAAGGTGTAACAAAGTGCTTATCATTGTGTGTGTTACATCCCCAATATTAATATGCGACCCCTTAAAGTCTAGATATATTATGGATCCTTGTGAATAGGAAAGTTGAATGAAACGATTTTCTGTAGTGATCAGAAGAGCTAAAGACTTTATTTTTAAACTGATGTATAGGAAAAGGTCTGAAATAGAATGATAGTGAAAATCAACAAAATCTAAATACGGATCCAGAGCTGGGAAAACTATTTTTCGGTATATAAAAGTGTGCAACTATTACCAAATTGTCTGTTCTTTTTATAACTAATCACGTATGAAATTTTTCAATTGAACTAATTTGTTCTAAAAATCACTTTTCCAACCCTGGGGCCAAATTACCGCATTTGATATGAATCGCAATTTAAATACAATTCATGTACAAATTTCGATCGATATCTAGTGCCGCAATTTGCCTCCTGGTTCTTCTTAATAATATAGTAACTAAACAAAATTAAATGCCTGTGGCACGATGTCACTGGATATCGTTCTATCTACCATAATATATTTAAAACAACAACAAATTCTAATATGGTTTTTAATTTAATGTATTTTGCGATGTGGCGTAACATCGTGGGTCTGGCAGTAAATTTTTGTTTTGGTATTTATACTTATTTTATATACTGGAAAGAATTTATTGGTATTGAAAATTAATAACAACCGAACGGAAACTTGTTCGCTCGGAGGTTTGAATTCTTTTGATTAAAATTAACATAGTAAGAAAATATATATCCCATTTTCATTTCAATATGTCATTTATTAAAAGTTCCTATTTAATCAGTAAGAAAATTGCTGATCTTTATACATGTGATAGTATTGAGAAAGTCGGCATTGGTGCTGAAATCCCTCCACAAAACCTTTTTGATTGCCTTTAAAATTTGTGTAAATATCACCGAATTTAAATATATATGCTGAATTTTTTTTTTATTATACGAAATACTTGACTGGAAATAGCTGACGTTTAATAAATCTTATTCTTTATTTGTACAAATCAAAACTTTACAAGTTTTCCAAGGTCAAAACACAAACTCATTAAAGTGAAAGTATTAAATTCTCGATATAAACATAATTTAAAATTTGAAGCATTTTTCAGTCTTATATAATTGCAAATGCAACTCCCATGGTTAGTGCCTGCGATGTAAAATAACTAGTTCATCCATCTGTTGTTTGAGTATCTTTTCTCAATTTAGCAAATAAATCAGGCACTTATCATTCACTCGCCATCATCATCACCATCATCATCCTCATCATCATAATCCTTCTCTTCATCAAAATCCTTCATGTTCAATATTACCATTTCAATTGCTTTTCAGCCGTCGCCAGCATCCACTTCGTGCAGCTGCTATTCATCTACGCATTTTCTTGATAGTCACTTTCAAGTATGTAAATGTTAAACTTATATTTGAAATTCAATCACTCTGATTATCACTTTCAAGTCATTTGCCAGCTTAAGATACAGAAATTCACAGACCTAAACTTATTTTTATGGTTAAATCTATCCCTCAACATCGTATTCAAAATTCCATTGAGGTTTGAACTTTGTATTTTGCATGCTGTACTGACATTAACAGATGCCATCAAATCTCTTTGGTATATCAACGTAACCACCATTTGCAATACATACATATAATGTATATGTATGTGTGTACGAGTGTATAACAGCAATTCATGAATTGCTTCTTTAGTGTCATATTGTACACACACCAATTACAAAGATTATAAATATTATTTTAAATAGAAGTGAATAGGAATTAATTAATTAAATGAAAGATAAAACAACACTAAGATTTCAAATGCACAATAGGCAAACATCCTTGTTTATTTAATATCAATTACAAAGAATCATAACTGTCTGTCTAGCCAAAATGCAAGTGTTGTGTGGGAAAATCTAGTTAAAAATTGAATTATTTCAGTAGTCATTTAAATTGGTGTGGATGCGATAGCCATCGCTGACTTTATATTAGCGCTGTAATTAATTTGCTGCTCTAATAAGGCATAATAATAATAATAATAATAATAATAATAATAATAATAATAATAATAAAAATAATAATAATAAAAATAATAATAATAATAATAATAATAATAATAATAATAATAATAATAATAATAATAATAAAACTAATAATAATAATAATAATAATAATAATAATAATAATAATAATAATAATAACAATAATTAAAATAATAATAATAAAGGGTGTTTTTTATAGAGTGATACACGTTGAAATCATAATAAAACATAATAATATATTTTTGATATCAATGAAACGGTCTTTATTGGATAGAAAATTTTATGACATTAAGATTTAAATATAATTTCTCCCATGTGGCCGCCACGGCTGGCGCGTACAAGGTGCAATCTAGAACACCAATTTTCACAAACAGTAACATTCTGACCATCATCGTTTTTGAATACATGTGGGCCAATGACTTCGCCAGCCCATAAAGCGCACCAAACAGTAATTTTCTGTGGATGGAATGGTGTTTCGACAAAAGCTTGTGGATTCTCTTCACTCTAAATGCGACAAGTCTGTTTATTTACGTTCCCATTCAACCAAAAATGGGCTTCATCGGAAAATAAAATTTTGAATGGACGAAGTGCACGATAAGTTTGACGAACAGAACCATTATTTTCATTAAAAATTTGCACAATTTGCACGAGTTGCTCTAGTGCAAATTGATTTATAACAAAATGTCAAAGCAAACTTAGCAAAAATCAGGTATTAGCTGTTAATTAGGTGGTCAAATAAAGCAGTGATGTCAACTCAAAGTTGTATCACTCTATGAAAAACACTCTACAGTTAATGGACAAATTTGGCCACAGGAGCGGATACTTTGTATTTCATTAAACACATTTAAAAACTTATACGCACTCTGCACCCTGCAATAGATATTTCAATTAATTCCAATAAATTTATGCAAAACAGCGACGATAAATCGAAAAATGGATCTTATGCACTTTCATTTATAGCGACCATATTCCCTATAGTGGTCAATATCCTTCGGTATGTTAATGTTATGGCACCATTTAGGGAATGTTTAGTTCGATGGATGGCTTGCTTGGATCCAAAATTTTGGTGGGCCAGACAAGTTTTATGTAACAATTAACAGTATTTTTTTGGAATATGAAGATAAATTCTATGTTTATCTATTTAAAATAAATTTATTATGTTTTTTATTAACAATTTTGCATACAACATTTTTTTAAAAGTAGATTACAAGTACATTTTGCACTTTTACTAAAATGGTGGAATTTATAAAATTTTTATATTCGTTTCATTTATAAATCTTATTTATTTTCAAGAGAAATTTGAGCTTTTAAATTTATTCTAATTTTTTTTTTCTTTTTCCTTACACAATTCCAATTCGGATAAGCTGACGATAAATATCAATAAAATTTAGAAAATATATATACAATTTTAAGTTCTTCTCATGTAAGTCTAGAGCGAAGCATTCTAAAATAACGTGCTTCGCTTCTCAAAATAGTGCATGGCAAAGCATGTTGCTGGGAACAGGATTTAAGTGCACATTTTGAATGGGAAAATGGAGAGCGTACTTATAAGTCCGTTTGTACATATTTTGATAAATTAATACGAGATTTTATTCATTGTGTTAATATATCTTTTAAGTCGCATGATTTAAAATTGACTCGATGTTGGAGGGCAGGCGTGACTACCTCTGCCATCGTTGTGCTTGACTTTTTTCGTTTGCAACTGGGGAATCTTGCAATCACTTAGAGGCAACAAGAAATATATTTCTTTAAACTTAAGCCAAAATCGGAAACTATTGATGTTGATGATAAGTAAAAATCACATCGCCGTGTACTTAAAAACTGCTTCTATTACTTGCTTTTATATCAACTTGTATTTTTGGGCAAAACGTTTTCTCTAAACCTGCCTCGGACATTACCAGGCGGAAAATAATTGCAAACCAAAAAGAATTTGTTGCCTCTGCAATATGAAATTACTTTAATTAAAACGAAAATAGAGATCACTGGCAGACTTACTTCTTAGCATACCCCACGCCCAATTCCTTTGTATCTTTCCAAATTACCTGAGTAAAATGACCAGTTCCGGGTATAAAGTCTGACTTTTCAAAATCATACATGGCGATTTCATCATACCACGGCTTGACGGCCATATCGCCAGTTATTTTCGAACATCCACTACAAAAATACAAATTCTCGCCATACATGGTGCCCGCACTATGTCGCATTTCTCCTTTCTTAGCCAGTTTCTAACAACAATTGGAATATTATATGAGTTAAAAAAAGAATATATACAGAGATTTCGTATCACCTTAGCCCAGCCAATAGCGATTTTGTTAAGTTTCTTAGTCAAAGTTAGAGGAGGCACATTATGCTGCTGGCGATATTGATTATGCGCCCTCAAACACTGACACTCTATGGTGCCCCATATTTTAGGATCACACTCCTCAGCCGTTTTGGCAAAATTTTAATTTGAAACGTCTGTGTTAATATCGAGAAAACAGAAAGTTTTAGTATGAAATTTTGAACATTTTTTTTTTTTTGTTTTTAATATTTTATTCCTTCACTCTCTGACAATTTTGAAATATGAAATAAGTTTTATTGCCAACAAACCAAGAATACGAGTAACAGCAAAATCCTTTCTTTCTTGCCAAGTGCCAAAGAATCTTTTCAATTACGAATTCTACTTTCATACATCATATGCACAGTCATTTGTACGTCTATCCATAGATAAGCATTTATGTGAACATGTAGGATATGAAAATCTTATTACAACTTTCAAAGCCTGTCGAACTTGCTGGTGCCCAAAAAGTTCTCTACCATTTGAATTTCAGATACCGGGCATAAGAAGATTTTTGTTATTATCTTGCAGACCAACAACGTTTTCTATTGTATTTGTGCACTATTTCTAAAGCGCATTTTCGATTAACATCCATCGTTGTAATATTATTGTGCAACAGGGCTTTATGATGATACAAACGGCAACAGTGCAACGCATACAAGCACATGCTTTGATACAAATAAGTATAAAATCGTTGTATATGTGTGTGCGTGTGTGCGAGATTTTATCTTTTGTTTGCAATGCTCTTAACTGAATATATGAACTTTTGTTGGCATCTATTGCAAAAGGATACAGGGAAGGTTGGCTAATAGAAATTTTTGGAATTTTTTTTTTGCCTTCTGGAGCTGGACTCTGCTGCGATTCTTTTTTTTTTTTTTTGTTAGTGAACTCCCTCACAATTCACTGGAAGTCGAGGTCTGCAATTTTTCAGCATAAAAGTTATGCGCTCAACAGCTTCGCCAATAGCAGTAAACAAGGCTGGAAGTGTTGTTCCGGTTACAAAACGCTTGGTAAAAGGGTTTGGTCAAATCTATTGTTTTGCCCAGCAGCTGTTTGTAATAGTTGTTTTATTAGCTGCTTAAAATGGAAGAAATATTTTATGTTTCATTATGATCTGGTACATGACTTAATGGCATTATTATTTTTTTTTCTTTACCTTTAGGTTTCCTTCAATCAATCCGATTTCTGACACATCTCTTGCAATAAATCTGATCGTAAGATATGAAAGCTGGCTTATATATTGGCTTTAAATATTCCCAAAGCTATGGTTTATTGGCATAAGCCAACATCTTAATAAGGCTCTGTTAAAAATAATCAAGACACGAAAAATAACAAGTATGAGGGAGCCCGCGAATATAACCATTTTCGGATATGAAGTTGCCCTTACACTGATATGAATGGAATTGACTGTTAAGTTCATCATATGGCAAGTTTTGTCGTCTTGCTGCATCCAAATGTCATTGACATTGAACGGGTTGATCTTTGGAAGCGAGAATTCCGTCCACATAACGACACTTCTTTGTTCATTTCCCGTTGGAAGGCACATTTCTTTGTCTTTAGTGGCTTCGAACTGTGAAAAGTAAAATGAGTACGAAATCGATCAATAACTGCACCATCTGGAAGCGTAGATCAGGCCTTAACCGATTCTCGATGACTTGCTGAACAGAGTGTACTTCGACTCATATCATACTGTCAGATGTCAATCCATATTTATTTATTTCCATGTGCAGCTTTGCAAGCATCTAAAAGAACACCCTGTAGTTATGGCAGCATGCATTGCTACAGAAGGCAAACATTGAATTTTCATTTGAGAAGAATTTTATGTTATAAAATATAATTCTTAAAGCTTTTTCACACCAAATTCTATAATTAACAAAAAATCTAAGGGTTAATGGAAATATTTTATTAACACAACTTCAGAGCAGCTCGCGGAGTTTGGAAATATATGTTAATTTAACAACTTTAAATGCAAGTAGTTAGAAAATCTTTTACAAAAAAAAACATTTTCATAATAATATAGGGTGTTTTTTATAGAGTGATAAAACTTTGAGTTGGCATCACTGCTTTATTTGACCACCCATTTAACAGCTAATAGTTGTTTAAATTTGCTTTGACATTTTATTATAGATCGACTTGCACCAGAGCAATGCGTGTAAATTGTAGAAATTTTTAATCAAAATAAATGTTCTGTTCGTCAAACTTAACGTACACTTCATCCATTCAAAGTTTTATTTTGCGATGAAGCTCATTTTTTTGGTTTGAATGGGTACGTAAATGAACAGAACTACATCCACAGAAAATTACTGTTTGGTGCGCTTTATGGGCTGGCGGAGTCATTGGCCTATATGTCTTCAAAAATGTTGATGGTCAGAATGTTACTGTTTGTGAAAATTGGTGCTCCAGATTGCGCCGTGTACGCGGCAGCCGTGGCGGCCACATGGCCGAAATCATATTTAAACATTAATGTCATAAAATTTTCTATCCACCAAAGACCGTTTCATTGATATCAAAAATATATTATTATGTTTTATTATGATTTCAGCTTGTATCACTCTATAAAAAACACCCTACACAACGTTCATTTAAAACATATTTAAAATATAGTATGACATTTCGTATTTATCTTAAACTTTATGAATATGCAGACAAATATTTCAAATTTATATAGCAGCTGTTAGAAGTGCATCTGATATCAATACTTTTCATAGGCATATTTCAAAAGTTTGAAAATATTTAATTTACAGAAATGGCCTCTAATATAATGCGAAAATTTCAAAACTAATTTTGCATAAATAATGCTTAACTTCCCTGCACATGCAGCAGATAAAGTCGCTTTAGCACAAAAAGATAAAACAACGACTCACTGGCAAACACACATAAACACGAGCTCACGCTCACTCATGCACTCTACGAACAAAAGATAAATGGTTAGTAATAAACAACACAAGGCATACAAATGAAGGAAAAAAACAACAAAAAATCAACAACAGCAACAACAACAAAAATAGCTACTGAAAAGAACCGACCAACGAATGAGTGAATAAACATGTTTCATTGCAATTGCCAGAGTTATAAAATGCAAAACATATGGTCCACCCTGTACTTATTCGGTAGTAGCAGTTATAGAGAGTAATAAAACTCGAAAAACAGTAACCAAAACAACAATAAAAATTCATATTTCATGCACATTTAGCATCAAAAGCTAAACAATAAATTGACTGAATGGGGACTTGGAAAAGATTTTTGTGGGAGAATAATTGAAAAATGGCAACAATCACTTATAGAAGAACAAATGAAAAATAATAACTAAAATTTTGCATTCCAATGTGATTCGTAGGTTTGACTTTCTAATGAGTAGGATACTGAAATCATACACTGCAAAAAGTGCACGTGACATACACACAGACAATGAGCACAATTTTATATTAAACGCGCCACACATTTTGCGATCGTTTGCACAACTTGAAATAGTAAAATTGTATATATTAGCAGAGATGGTATCGGATATAATGTCATAAATTGTAGTCCATTAAGTTGTGTTGTGGCAAGAAGACGAAGCAGAATGTAAAGGGCCTAAGAACAGGATTTGGTCAAGGAAGTGGGTTATAAAAATAAAGTAAAATCATTCAAACAACAAACTATTGAAAACCCTTAAACAGTGAGCTAAAAGAATCAAAAAAATCACACGCTAATTTATTGTATCTTTGATTTTAAATGAATTACTGGAGCACTAGATTTTTTTTAATAAGAAAAATATATTTCACTGCTGTTAACTGCACCAAAAAAATTATTACTAACTATACAAAGCACAGTCTTAAAGAGACACCCTATAAATACCCCTCCTTAAGCAATTAAAGTTCAATATAAGTTGTTGTCAAATATTGTAATAAAAGCCTTTAACCAATTTTGAAATTATAGTTTCACGGGATAACTTCACCATTATTTTGCCTCAACTTAAGCCTCTTTGTCAGATGTTCACATTCAAAATAAAAATGAAAAAATAGTTCAATAAATGCTACACAATAGCATTTGAAAATGCCAATTTATATATGAGTTTTATTTGTAGGAATTTTAATGAAAACAAAATCAAAGTTTTAATGAAAGTAAATGTGTTTATACAATAACGATATCTAAATAAATCTGCGTGAACATGAGGATGACAGCACATTTACAATTTAAATTTCACATTCCTGCTCGCTCATAAGCACACGTGTTTCTGTCTATATGTGTGTATGCATGTGTTTGTGTATGTGTATCTCTTTGTATATCAAATTTCCACAATTATGTGCACTCAGATGCGCATGTATGTATGTGTTACATCGCATTTGCATTTTACACACATTTACGATGTTTTTTACACAAAAATAATCACAACATTTATATTGGATTACAACAAATGCAACTACAATAACAATTTAAACGAAAACAATATGAATGGCAGGCATATGAAATAAAACCTAAAGCACCCACACACACACACACACATACACGCTCATATGTGAAACCTTGCTATTTATGCCGAAGCATTGCCACCTACTAAAATGTTTACAATATTGTGCGTGAATTGTGATGTTGCAATCGTTGGCGTATTTGTAACTCATATTTGCCTACACGGCAATAGGAAGCCAGGCAATAGAAAGCACACAACACATCTATAAGTACATTCTACAATCCAGAGACGGGCACTTTGTAAAAGAAAATGTTTGAAAAATTTTAGTTAAATTCACAATATATATTTATTTGATATATTTTGCAAAGTAAATTTGCAAATTGTAGGTACACAGCAGAGGACGAAATAGTGTACAAGGAAATTTAATGTACAGCCGCTGTACAATGTACACCCTCAATACATTATAGACATTGCCTTTCTTTTTTTTTGTGTACACTTTTCGTTGTGTATACCTGCGGCCTGTACTTGTGTACATCTCGTGTAAATACCCTGATGGGATTTTGTGAGCTAACTCTTAATTACCTTATGGTTAGCTCAAATTCCGACAGGGTGCTTTTGCAAAAATTTATTACTAACTATACAAAGCACAGTCTTAAAGAGACACCCTATAAATACCCCTCCTTAAGCGATTAAAGTACAGCCGCTGTACAATGTACACCCTCAATACATTATAGACATTGCCTTTCTTTCGTTGTATACACTTTTCGTTGTGTACATCTGCGGCCTGTACTTGTGTACATCTCGTGTAAATACCCTGATGGGATTTTGTGAGCTAACTCTTAATCAACCACAAGTTACTTTATGGTTAGCTCAAATTCCGACAGGGTGCTTTTGCAAACAAACACACGAATGTTGGAGGGTTGTTTTTCTTTACTGCGCACACACACACACTAATTTTTTGAAGACGCAAAAACTGTTGTTCTCTGCTGCACATACATCCATTAATTTTATGAAGATACAAAAACATATATAATGTTATCATCACCGCAAATGTGTATACGGACATAAAGTGAATTCAATGTTTTCAATGTCTTCAATGCACAGTCCTGTACACTCCAGATGTATTTGTGTATAAAGTGTGGCATGTATACATTTTTCAATGTTTTTTTTCGATGTCGTAAATGTAAACTTGTGTACACAAGGGATAAAAAAGTACACTAAGTCGTTCTCTGGTACACAGATGCAGAAAGTACTGATCAATGTCTGAATTTTTGTAATTCTCGTTTATTCCTTGAGCGTGTTTTTGTCTTTGAATGATCTAGCAACTGATGGTTGCAGATCTATTGAGTACTTTCCATTGGCGTTAGTAAAATTTCAGCATATAAATTCGGGTTTTTCAATGACGAAGGCATAATACTGGTTGCTAAACATTAACGAGAGGGTTTGTTTGAGTTTTGTGCATATGAAGTCTTGGGATGAGCTTCGCAACTTTGTCAATGAGTGTTGAGTGATGTCTCTTTTTGGGAAGATCACCTGGTGGCTGCGGTTTGTAACCAAAAGTCGCTGATGCTTAACTTTTTGGCCTTCGATCTGGAAAGAATCCAGAAGTGAGTGCCTTAAAGGCGATCGGAGACCATAAATATCACAGTGTAAGGATCGTAACGCCAGATAGTTAAGAATAAAAGGTGATCTGAATTAGTGGGGGCTTGTAGTAATATTTGTCGGCCTGTTTGAATAATTAGGGCTTAGTAGTGGCCGCTGAAAAATATTTACATGGATTGAGCAGAAGTCACACAAAGGAGTGACGAAATATTGAAAAAACTTTATAATTTAATAGAAGTAAAGAGACATGAAGCTTAAAAATATTAGTGTATATTAAAAAAGAAGTCAAAAAGAAGTAGTAAGAAATTCTCTTTCTCTTTCCATAATTTTGGTAGGCTTGGTAGCCTGAATGGCGGCTTAAGTAAAAAATTCTTAATCCTTATTTTTTAGATAGCAAATCACTTTTATTTGTTGTATTTAAAAATATTAGGAAAATGAAAATACCTCTCTAGTAATTTTTATGATTTTGATTTAACACAAAATAGCATAAAATTATTTATTATTGGACAAAATAAATTATTTTATATAGAGAAGAAAATTTGCTTCTGGCACTTTCACATTTTATTTACAGAAACGACAAAGTAAACTTTCAAAAGATAAATGAAAATTATTTCAAACAACGAAAATCAGTCTTCACGTCTTAATATACAACAAAGAAATATTTTGTAGATACTAAAAAATGCTGCCAGGATCTAAAAATTGGTCCTGATTCGAAACAACCGAGATGTCAGAAAATGCGAGGAATTTAACAAGTTTTATGTAAAAATCTGTGCATTTTTCAAATAATACTCTCGCTTAAGGTACGTTCACACTTGAAAAACATTTGCCCAAGAAAGCGTAACAACTAAAGAAAAACATTTTGATTTATCAACGTGTTTCTAAAGTTAATTAGTGGTGTAGGATCCAATAATTAATAGGAATCATTGAAATTAATATATTTTTTATTAGCTGTCATGCCATTTTGTTCAAATAATTGCCCAAATGTGATCGCACCTTTACGATTTTATTTTATTAGTCAACCATTTTGTAAATTAAATCTCTAAATTGAAAATTATTTAACAGGATTTCAGTTCAAATCTGCCACTGGCAATTTATTTTTCGAATTTGCTCAAATTCAAATTTTATTAAAAGTGGAATATTTTCAATACATATTTTTTTTTTTTTTTAGATCATCCAACTATCAGAATGGATCAGTACTGATATCTCGCCAACTACGTCATGACATCAGTGGTTTTGTAAAATTTTTTTTCACTTTTGAAGAAGGTATTGTTCTCTAGGAATAGCAAATATTTAGACAACGAAATTTTGTTATGAGAAATTCTTATATAAATTTTTAAGTCAACCCACTTTTGGTAAGTTTGATACTCCCCACCTCTAGTGATTAATATTCCATGTACTCCATTTTCCAAAATTTTTTTTGGAATTTTTGTGATTTTTATTTTAATGAACATTTTATTTTTGCTATATTAATATTTACATAGGCTAATTGTTTTAACTTAGTTAAAATCTCAGAAAGACATGATGATAAATATTCCTAGGTACACAGGAAAGTTAACATGAATTTTATTCAACTTACACAGCAGAGAGAAAAATGGGACATGAAAAAATAATCAAACGGTAACACGGGTATTAAAACAAACGCGTGTTAACATCAGATTGATACAGTTCTCGGACTGTTTTTCATAATAAAATCTGTGTAAATAGGAACTGTTATCACATTCAACTAAGCCACCTAAAAAGTGGTGACAAACACAATATGAACATGAGCACTGATGATGAAAGTGTTGCGACTTTCGAAAACAGCTGTTCTGCTCTGCTGTGTAAGTTGAATAAAATTGATGTTGACTTTCCTGTGTGCCTAGGAATATTTATCATCATGTCTTTCTGAGATTTTACCTAAGTTAAAACAATTAGCCTATATAAATATTAATATCCAAATTTCTTTGTTCCTTTTGTTCGAGTAATTGAATGCAGGTACCCTACTCTTATAATTTATTAATATATATTGTAGATACATTTGCAATATACTTTTAAAGGCGATTCTTTAAAATGATATAGAGCTGCTGCGTATCATATATGCTGGGCATATATGAAAGCAAACCTATATAGCAATATAACAATAAACTTAATACGGAGTAGAAAAGTGCCATTACATATCACTTGTAAAAGGAAAGCTGTCCATCTCTGTATAGTAACAAAAGGCGCTAAAAACTGACAAAATATCTGACAATATAAAATGAACACAAACATTTTCATGGATGTACAGCCTCAAAGAAATGTGTGTTCTTGAGTGGAAATAAGCACTTAGAAAATCAGTGCCAAACACTTGTGAAATCAAATTATTTCATAGTTTAAGCAAAATTATTACAATAAGTATTTTTAATGTTTATTTAATATTGTGATTCTTGTAGCGTTCCTCATTCAATTTACTAACCAATTTAATTGTCTCAACCTAAAAATGCACGCTGAAAGGAAAGGATTTCGGTTTCCAGCATAAAATTTATATATTTTTGTAAACAGAATTCACTTACCTTAAGAGGCTCACTGTAGTTTCTGTTTCATGTTACAGTAAAACTTTAATCCAGGCGTATTAAATGAAGAAAATATTTGAATAACTTTTCACTTGTCCTTTTCTACTGAAAACAATTTTCTTGTCATGCCGAAAAAGCTTAGGGGACATGCTACACAGAAATCGGCTTTATTGCGAACATCTATTATTTACAATATTTACAAGGACCTCTAAATTACCGTTAGCATACTAAGCTTAAACTCATTTAAGTGAGCTTAGAAGCCTGAAGAGAAGAAAATTCTCTAGAACCAATAAAACAATTTAGTTTAAGTGTATTTTCCCTCTAAATATTTAAATTGTGTAAAGTTTTTCTTAGCCACAAAGTGTTGGCTACGACAAAAATTCGCAAGACTGTTGTGAAGAACTGCAAGGATATCAAGGATATAAGGTAAAACTTTCTTTATCGCATTTTTCAGTCATTTTACTTTGGGAAATTTTCAAACTTAAACAGGTCTATTTGTGGCAGATGCATACGGCAGATAATACATTTTGCAAGTCTAAGTTCAGGTTTCTTTACCGCATCCAAATTGGATTTAATTTTTTTTATTAATCGCTTTAATATATTCAGTGACAGTTTCCTGTTCAACGACTGTTTTAATTATGATGATTCGTCGACTACGAACGAGTCCATTGTATGATAATTAAAAACATCTAGAAAATTTAAAATTTTTTTATCCCACTCATATTAAAATTATAAAACATTTTTTTTAATTTTTTTAAGAAAACATTTCTTTAGTCATTTACTAAAAACAGGCTGCAAATGTTTTCATGCTAAGCGCAAACGCTACATTATTTTTTATGCTATAATTCTAAGCATCAGTTGCAGCAACAACAACCAACTTCATTTTTTCAAAAAAAAAAAACTCCGACGTTTGTATTCAAAATCAAAGAAAATTTTGCGTACTTTGATGTTTTCCTCCATTTAGTCTTTCTTCTATAGTATTATTTTCCTTTTCTTTCCTTATCTCGCTTTTTAAGTTACAATTTTCTATTAAAACTTTGAAGTTGGATTTATTTTCTTATTCGAAATATAATAAAAGTCTTTTGGCATCAACTACACGCGCATAAACTCTTTCAATCTCTATAAATTTTTATGTGTTATTAAACTTTATAAAAATGTTGCTCGAAATATATGTTTATTTGAATAAACAGTGGTAAATAAAGGAGAGAAAATGTGGTAGAGAGGCACCAACTATTTCGTGCGAAATTTGCTTTTATGTGAAAGACGTGGAGGCAGAGTTTGTTTAAGATAAGCTTCAGTGCAGCTACACGTTAAGAAAAAGCCGATTGACATAATTTGAAAGATTTATTTTGAGTAATTTTAACTCTGAATTACTTAATCACTATATAAATAATATATATATATATATATATATATATATATATATATATATTTATTTATATATTTATTATTTTTTTGTTTGTGTAAGAATTGTTATGTAAACGCTGGCAAACATGTTGCTCTCTGAAAGTATGAATAGATTTGTGCGATAATTTAAGTGATTTTAGGGCAGCAGCCAGGAAAGTAGGAGAAGTATTTGTCTTGTCAACAAAATAATATGATAAATGAATTTTTTAAAAACGCTTGGCATGTAAAAGATAACGATAATCTGTATTTAAGTTCGCTTTTAAATCGGCCAGTTTCTTTTAAGTTAAATGATTCAATTAGCAAATATATTCGGTGTTTTTTATAGAGTGATACAAGTTTAAATCATAGTGGATAGTCTTTAGTGGATAGAAAATTTTATGACATTCAGGTTTAAATATGATTTCAAGCATGTGGCCGCCACGAATGGCGCGCAAAAGGCGCAGTCTGGAACACCAATTTTCACAAACAGTAACATTTTGTTCATCATCGTTTTTGAAGACATGTGGGCCAATGACTCCGCCAGCCCATAAAGCGCACAAAACACTAGTTGTCTGTGGATGTAATGGTGTTTCGACAAAAACTTGTGAATTCTCCTCACTCCAAATGGGACAATTCTGTTTATTTACGTACCCATTCAACCGAAAATGGGCTTCATCGGAAAATAAAATTTTGGATGGACGAAGTGCACGATAAGTTTGACGAACAGAACCATTATTTTGATTAAAAATTTCCACAATTTCCACGCCTTGATCTAATGCAAGTTGATCTGTGATAAAATTTCAAAGCAAACTAAATAAAAAACAACTATCAGCTGTTAAATGGGTGATCAAATAAAGCAATGATGCGAACAAAAATATGTATCACTCTATAAAAAACAAGTATAAACAATTTAAATATAAGTTTTCAACTGACAAGCTCTTCAAATTTACCAACCACGTTGATCACCGTAAAGCGGGTCGAAGTCGGTTAATCAAATTGTGAGATATTGTCAAGGAAAAATTTTTTTAAACTCTGATATTATATATCTGATCAGTTATTATTCTCGATTCTTTTATTTTATAGTCACTGAAAATTACATCAATCACCGCTTATAATTTAAAATCTTAGTTTATCCAAATAATTTTCTTTTACTGTGCAAAGTTTCTCATCAAACTCAAACAGCTCAAGAGATGACTGGAAATTTTATTATTGCAACGTTTGCTTGTTGTAAATAACTTTTATAGTCTGTCATAAACATTATTACGGCTATTAAGCAAATGTTAATTGCGTTAAGCCCCTAAATTGTGAATATTTCAGTCAAAACTCTCCATTCACTAAGTGGAGTAGTTTGTATGCATCGAGTTTACAAGTAAAAAAACAGCGATACAAACGAAATATACACAACTAAATGCAAGAGAATCATATAAAACGAGTGCAAATAATATGAAATAAAAAATTCCCTTTATGCAAAATAGTTTTATAAACTTCACTACAAGAGATTTTCCTGGTACGATTATAATGGAAACTTGTTATTTCTTTTTTTTATGAAATGGCACAATGCAGGCATTCTGGCCTGGACTAGTTAGTTGACTCTTTTAAAAATGTGACTGAATGAAAACTCTGAGTTGGCAGCAGCGTACTTTCAGCATTCCTCTGCTGCCTGACATTGTCTTATGCGTTTAAGGTTGCAACATCCGAACGATGCCAACAAAACTTTTCCTCATAAGTATGCGCCAATATTAAGTTTATGTTTATTTAAGTACATTTTTACCCCCACGCAAAATCTACAAACACAAGAAAAGGAATGAGAAAGAGAGAGTGAGAGAGGGGGAGGGAGAGGCGGGCAAAAAACTAACGAAGAGAACATAATTTTGTTGTCTGAAAACTTTTTTAATGTTACACAAATTTATGCTTAAGTTGTTCGCTCGCATTAAAATAAATATTTCCTGCTCTTCTTTTTTCGTTCAATGCAACATGATTTTTTGTTTGTTTGCTTTAATACCCTGCAGCACTTGAATCCTAAATGCATATCCTTCTCAGTGATTATACGGCATTATGGACGTATAATAACGGCATCCTTTGCCCTGCCATTGAAGATTATCAGCTCAACGGTTTCCAACAAAACGAATATACGAGCAACGGGAAACTTCTGGCTTTGTCATTATTGGATGTGAAGGTTCTAGAAAACGTAGCTCCCCAATCACTTTCCTTCAGTTAAATTTATAAGAGAGCCGGTTCATAATTGAGCGCTTTGCTTATAGGTACTCACACGATCAGTTTTATTTTATTTTTCTCTATAGACTCTCAAATGCCTGCAAAATATATACCTTTTGCAGTTGAACAACACATAAGATTCAGACCAGCTGATGCAAAACTTTTTTGTTATATATTTTACTTCAACATCTCTGTTGTTACTTTTGTACTTTGTTTTCTTTTTTTTACTTTTTATATGTAAATGGAGTTAACTTTGAAGTTATTTTTATTTTCGTGCTACGTTTTGGCTGTGTAATAAAACATTGTAGTTAAAATAGTTTTGATTTTATACAATTTGGCTTGTTGACAAATAGCTGTAGTATTTCGGTATAAATAAATATTTAAAAAAAGTATTGTGATGGTGTAGTTGTGTTTTACAACCTTTTTATTAATATAATTTTTAAAGTTAAATTTACATAACGCTAAGGCAACTTAACATGATGTAATTTTGGCATTTTGAAGCTTTTATCGCATGAACTACATCCTCTTGGTAACACAGAAGACAGTGTCAGACTAGTTGAATTTGAATAATATCACAAAAATTACAATTACATTTTCAAGCTTGAATTCTAAGTTATAAAAATATTTGAAAACACTTCATCATCATCATAATATAATTCCTAAGATTATTAAAGTAAACGAAGCACATATCAAACACAAAAACTTAAAATGCGACCTCATCTATTCGAACAATTAATTTCGAATTAAATTTCCTTCAATATTTTATTTAGTAAATTTTCAATAGCTGTAACACAGCTAATAGCTAAAATACATCTTCCTAAATATTAAATTCTAAACCCATATATCCTCCTCTGCTGGTATTCCAAATTTCACGTAAATCCGCTCAGTAGTTGAAAAGTTACAATAAAATCATCATCTCTATAATTATTTCAGTTATTCATCACTCATACGCATTTAAAAATCTTCATGAAAATGTATTGCATACTTTTTCCTATATAGAATCTATATACCGGAAGTTCATGCTCACAAACACATACAACAGCCTCTCTCAAGCAATATTATAGCAACAAAGAATGGCATACTTTTGTGAGAGTGTGAAGAGGTGCGTATGAGTAATTTTATGATGCACAAATTCTGTGGAGTGGAATTGATGGCGTTAAAAGATTTAAAATCACTATAATTGCTGAACTATCCGACCGATTTCTATGAAACAAATTACATTATATAAAAAACAATTATGACTTATTTATAAACTGAATTTCTGGTAGTTTGCTTTAGTCAAAGGTAGTAATATTAGACTACAAAGTCAGTAGACCCGATTTTATATATAAATAGTGTGTGTGCAAGAGTAGATGATTGTTTTCTATAAATGCTAAGTGTGCTTCAGATTGTGGGTAACCCTTTACTATGCTACAAAAATTTTAAATCTGCAATAAGCTCTTAAATTTTAAATTATTTGTGAAGAGAAGCAGCGGGATTACATTTTTAAACTTCAGTGGTTAGCAAAAATGCAGAATATAAGATCAATACCAAATTTTTCGAGCAGGTTACGAGAGACTTCTGCTTAAAATTGACTGGAAGTTGGGCGGATGATCCTTACTTTCTAATATTATCCATTGATTTCTCTTTATGATTTATTCCAGCATGAAGCCAACAATTTTAAAATTACTCCAGCTGTTATTTATTTTTTGAATACTCTAGTTTTGGCTGATACACTAGACAAAATGATGTATATGATATAATACAATATGATATAATAAAAATACCTTTTTATATATTCATGTCAGTTATGAACCACTTTAAATTGCGATATAAAATGATCAGCCATATATTGACTGAAAATAAAATTTGACAATAATACAGCAGACACGGCTTGTTTGGGTGTGGACTTTAAGTATGTATTTTATTTATTAGCTTTTTTCAGTTTCGGCTGCATTGGTTTGCTCTGTCCCTTGTCTAAAATAAATAAATGTTTTAACTCTTTAATTTTTATTTTTGTGCTGATTCGTTTTTCCCCAGACGTTATATATTCAAATTCAAAGTGATCAATTGAGGGGTTTTAGCTAGTTCCCATGCGCATTTCACTGGGGCTAATGCCTATACCCAACATTTCTTAGAATAACTGGAGATATTTATTTCAAACTTCCACATTTATAAATGGGAAGCTTAAAAACAAACATCAAAGTCACTTTAATTTCCTTACATTTTTATTTCATGTTTTTATGTAACTTTAAGAGCAGATAAATAAATAATAAACTACAAGTTTTATTCTTTAAAGAAATCAACTTAACACCAACAATTATTTATCACTCTGGGAATTTCCCAGAGTTTCAGTTTCTTTAATATTCCATAAGATAAATTATATACAACTGAACCTTTCAAAAGCCTTCAAATTATTCACATTCATTTATCAATGCGAATATGTTTAACGCTACCAAATATTATCCCCATAATTCCTATTTGAGGTTGACAGCGAAAATTTCGAATATTTCACAGAAATGTTCACACCCCGACACACTCGTGCATGCTTCTACCAACAAACAAATAAAAATCATATGCCAACGTTCACCGGCTATGAGTTGTGTGCCAGTATCTGTGCGCATCGCTAATGATACAATTTACACATTTAATAGTGCTGACATTTATTTGGGCAGGATGTTGAGGATAGAAATACAACAGCCACATAGACATATCACGTCATGTGTGTGTAATGCGATAACAACATACTCGTGCATAATATGCTGGTGTTTGTGTTTGAATGTATTTGTGTAAATTATATTTCCGTTTCCATTCACTGAGATCTGTATGATGTATTTTTGTTTTCATGTTTCTTGCCAGCCTGCCCCAGTGCCCATAAAAGGAATCAGTTGTTAATGATTATGTTGGCAGAAGTTGAATTACATGGGCGCGCATATCGACCCTAATGGATTTGGTAATGACAATTGAGTGATGAATAGAGGTACACACACATGCACGCATTTTATTTACATACATTCGCATTTGTTATTCATGCGAAATAAAAAGGGCGTTTTATGGTTGCTTTGCTTTGTTTTTTTTGCTGTAATTATGGGTAATAAAATTAAATCATTTCATCCATAAGTTGGGTTTTATCATTTTGAGATTAAATAGACGTAAAATATTTGCATTTTTTAATTAATTACTGATTTTGACATCGTTATTTACACAAAGAATAACATGAAATTAATTAAAATTGTCAACAAATAAATTATATATTTTATTTTAAATACCTGTTCTTAATTATAAGAGATGAGATTAAATTTTTTCAAAAAAAAATTTATTTATTCATAAATTTTCGTTTCGAAAGTTCATTTTAAATGCGATACTCTGGTACCAGCTTTTTCCAGTCTGTGAAGTAGCCCTGATATGCACTTCTAGATATATCCTTAACATGTTTCAGTGTTTTAGTTTTTGGCTCCTTAATTGTCTCAAGCCATCGTTCTTTTATTTGTCTCTCCATTTAGGCAATAGATAGAAGTCGTGGTGCGGTTGTTTTGGGCTTAATTCAGCTATTCTAGATTGAGTTTTGCTACCGTACGCTTCGTGCCTTAAATGTCTACATAAAAAAATACATGGCATAAGCCAACCGATTAGGAAAGATTTTAAAAAATTTCTGTAATAATGATTTGAAGATTCTATATAAAATTTCTTTTCACTTTCCCAATATTTTCATAAACTATTGAATAGCTGGAACGTACAGGATGAGCCTCGTTATTCACACCTTCTTCGAAATCCTTTTAAATTAAAAATCTTTTAGTACATGTTTTGGGAATTATCGTTTTAAACCTCTTTAATGTTTATTTTCGTGCTGATTCTTATATTAATTATATTAAAATTCAAAATGATCAGTTGATTAAAATTCAAAGTGATTTTTTATTTGTTGTAAGTTTGGCGCTGCTTCTTGACGCTTGTATTTTTTCAGTTATATTTTTTATTATTATACTTTTAAATAATTTTTTTAATAATTTATTATATCATTCCTTATTATTTTAGTTTATACTTTGTATATATGCAAATAATATTACTAAATCACTAGTTTTTGTATGGTTATTCATGTTTCATGATCCCTACCGAGTTTAATTAATCTTCATCTCGATGTCTGAATTGCGTAAAAACATATTTGATGTGTCAGGACTCGCCTTCGTTAATGTTAAATGTTACTCTTAAAATTTCCTTTTATATTTTTATCCAAAAAATTTTAACTGCGACACACTATGAATTCCTTGCTGCTAATACTCTTTGCTAAAAATATCACACAACTTTCAAATTGTATCAAAATTAAATAATTGTACCAAAATTATTGCATCCAAGAATTTTATTAAACGCCCTATACCATGCAATAGATTTATGTATACATCTTTTACCAGCGAAAGATTTATTAAGCTTTTGCTTTGATAAATATTTTCTATAAATTTTATAATTTTTAAAATAAGAATTTTAAGGTTAACTTTAACTTTAAAAATTGCTTTAGTTGCATTTTTTGTTAATATATAAATTGAAACATAATTTTTTAAATGGTCAAACTATTTTAGAAACCGTAAGTTATCAATTAAAGTGGTTACTACATTTCGTCGTGCCTGTAAATTTATACTGCTGCTTGAAATACGTCGTTTTCGTTATAATGTTGGGCTGTTAAAATTTTGCAAAAATAAACAATTTTTTTATATATCCTTGTCATATCCTTTTAAATCAAAATAAGTGAGTTTGTATTACCAGTTTATATGTTCGATTAAATTTGGCTCTTTAACTCTTTAATTTTAATTTCGTGTTGATTCTTTTTTCCCTTCAACTTTCACTAGTAACTCTACTGCGGCCATACTGTGCGATATAATAATTTAGTACGTATCCCAACAATGCAAGAGTGAAAGTTCATCCATGTTGTCTTATTAAATTATAATCATGGCACCTTTAAACAATTGCTATTTTGCACTTTCAGCATTTCAATTAACCTGCTCATCTCTTACGCGTACTTTTATATCTTTTGTGTTTAAAGTTTATATATATATATATATATATATATATATTATTTTTTTTTTTGCTATAACATGAAGGCACAAAAACCCAGTTATTTTTTTAATTTTTCCCCTAATGAGAATAAGTTTCAATACAGCATTTACTCTTATTTATACATGCGTTAATAGCAGCCATTGATTGTGAAAATGAGACAAGTCCGTTGATTTTTTTTTTACTATAAATTCATGCGAGTGCTCCGAAGTAGCAGTTGTACTAAAAATATCGTGGATATGGCTGAATATATCACAGAGGATCCTGGAGTAAAAATCTCTAGTCATATCACGCAATAAGACATTAAATCGGTGGCTTTTATGACAAAAAAAATCTTTTAAACGGCTTGACCAGCAAGCGATTGTAACGTACTCTTATGCCGTTCTCAATCTCGACCATGAAGCGGGTGCTTCAAAGTCTTTTTTGAAGTTACTTGACCGTGTACAGGAGAAGGCAAAGAAGGTCATTGAAAACAGTGGATTAACCAACTCTATTGAATCTCTTGAATAATTTCACAATGTAGGGTGCATTTCGTTGTTTTATCGTTACCATAATGGGATGTGCTCTAATGGAAATCGGACAACTTATTTGGAAAACCCATTCCTTTAAACGTCTAATGGGCTTTTCAATAAGAGCGCATGCATTTGTGTATTATATTCCAACCAATTGTATTTTGCATTACAGAAAAAATTCGTTTTATAGCCGAACAGTCCGTTTGTTTAAAAAACGACCTGCAGAGTTCTCACCCATCACTTTCAATTTAAGAAGGTTTAAATCGAAGTTAAAATTTCTTTATGTAAAACCACAAACAACGTCAGCCAAGATTAAAATTTATTGGCATTGAGAAGTTCTATTAAATCTATAGAATATAAAATAAAATGGAAGTAAATGAAATTTGGCACTCAAAACCTTTTGAAAGTCCATTAAGAGTTACGAGTTCAGAGCCAATTGCCACCCAGTTCCATTACGTTGGCATCCATTTGACAATTTTCGTTCTTTCTAACAACAACACTGCGCATAAAACGATATCAAAATATATGTTTTAATTATGTAAGAAATCATTTGACTGTTATGAAGCATTTTATTAATTAATTTATCTTTTCCTAAAGGGACTTGTCCCACTTTCACAATAAACGGCTCATATATCAATTCGTGCTGTGGGTTCCTATAAAAGCGAGGTTTTCTTTACTCTTCTATTGTTCCCCATTTAATATTTACCGACCATTTTGTTGTATTGTTGTAACATTGTCATCTCATATTGCAGCATTCTTTCATTGTTGTTGTTACTACTATTGTTAGTTGATTTGTTGTTGGGTGTTTGTTTTTCTTCTACTCGGTATTGTTGCCATGATGCCTCATTTTTAAGTATTTCTAAGGTAGTTTCCGCTGGAATGCATCCATTGTTTATAGGCTTTTTTTATTTGTGAAAGTGCAAGTAAATACGATGACATGCGAGCACACGTTACCCTGCATTAGTGTGCGTCAGTGCTGTTTGAATTCAATTTTGAATTGCAGTGAAGGCACAGGCTTTTGTTGTGTGTAGGTGTGCTCGCCACGATAATGCAATGAATTTCTTTTGTTGTTGCCAACCAGATGAATGGAGAGGTTGTTGTTTTAAATATTAAGGACTACAACAACAATTGCCAGAGATCATAAATAAAACAGCTTGGGCGATTGGCGAATTGGTAGAGAATTTAAGACTCATCACTTTTTGCAAAGCTGAGGGTGTATTTGAAACTCCACAAATTAGCTGATATATTTCCTTCAAAAAATTTCATATTCCTGCAACCTACGAAAAAGAGAAGCTCATTGAAAACTTTGATATGCTCACCTGCAGTCTAAAAGATTTATATAAAACATTGAAGATCGCAAATAATGATTATTTTTTAAATTTAAACTAAAAAAGTCAAATTAAAGACGCATTAATTTTTATTTCTTTAAGTTTTGTAATAAATCCCAATTTTGCCGTTTATTTTCTGACTTTTATTTGTTCCTCTCAGAAAACAATAATAATATTTTTTTTTAATTATTTCCTTAAAAAATAAAAGTTGTTTCTTTGCTTTTGTTTTTGCAGCAGAAAATTAAAGTTATTTCTTGATTTCTGTTTTTCGATCAGACAATAAAAGTAATTTCCTGAGTTTTTACTCTACTACAATTAAAAATGATCGATGAAAGATCGACTATATCGTCAGATTCCCTGCAAAACGTTTGATTTGATTTTGAAAAATAATTTTAAGTATTTGACTCACTGAAAACTTTTGAACGGCTGAACCGAATCAAGCCGAACTGAGGCCAAGTTACAGCACTCGATATCGATCGAAGTTCGTATTAAATTTCGATTGATATCGAATACGATAATTCGAGTCCTGATTTCCAAAAAAGAGTGTTCCTGTGAATTTGAACCGATTCGAAACGACAGATTTCTAGAACTTGGAAAAACAGCATCTATCAAAGTGTTTTTTTGGAATAATTTTTTAACGACTTCACCGATCGATTCTACAAATCAGCTCTTGACATTTAAAAGCCACGAACGAGGGTCATCCTAAATCGATTAATCCATTCCAGAGATATAGTGAAAGAAAAAATTTATGTGACTTATTTTAGAAACTCCTAAATTATATATCTGGTCTTTTAATGTTCTCGTTTCTTTTATTGCAACTGAAAACTACATCATCATTGTATGTTTATTGAATCAATTATTTATAAAGATATAGAATTTTTGTATTAAATATATAGGGTTCCTTAAAAACTAAAAGAAGTTTGACAAAAATAAAAATATTTCAAAAAATTTTGTCTTGTTCTTTGAATTTTATAAAGTCACAAGCGATTAGAATAGAAAGAATTTAAAATTTCTAACAGTTCAATATTTATCATTATTTTCTAAATGTTTTTAAAAAGTTATTTTTTATCAGAAATTTAATACTTTCACATTAAAAATATGATACCGATTTGCTTTTATGCCATCATAAATTGAAAACGAATCAAAATTTTAAAAAATTTCTTAAGGCTACTATTAACCCTAGAGGCCCTCTCTGCAACTTCCCGCTAATTTTATCCGTAGAGCTATCAAAACGTGATAGGCACTCAAAATATTGCGACATAGACCAAGTTGACAACGTGATTGAGCGTTGAAATTCGTCAGTTTTATTTGCAATTGCTGACACAAATAAATAAAGGGTGTTTTTTATAGCGGGATACAACTTTGAGTTGGCATCACTGCTTTATTTGACCACGCATTTAACAGCTAATAGTTGTGTATTGTTTAGTTTACTTTGACATTTTATTTTAGATCGACTTACACCAGAGCAACGCGTGCAAATTGCGCAAACTTATAATCAAAATAATGGTTCTGTTCGTCAAACTTATCGTGCACTTCGTCCATTCAAAATTTTATTTTCCGATGAAGCCCATTTTTGCTTGAATGGGTACGTATTTAAACAGAATTGTCGCATTTGGAGTGAGGAGAATCCACAAGCTTTTGTCGGAACACCATTATCCACCGGAGTCATCGGCCCATACGTCTTCAAAAACGATGTTGGTCAGAATGTTACTGTTTGTGAAAGCTAGTGTTCAAGATTGCGCCTTATACACGCCAGTCGTGGTGGCCACATGACCGAAATCATATTTAAACATTAATGTCATAAAATTGTCTATCCAATAAAGACCATTTCATTGATATCAAAAATATATTATTATGTTTTATTATGATTTAAACTTGTATCACTCTATAAAAAACATCCTTTATATCAAAAGAGAATCTAATCTTTGATGACTTTTGTGACAACCCAAATGATAATCCACTTCATTTGCATGCGAAACCAGAAAAAAACATCGCAATGAAGTATCTGTAATAATAAAGTTGTATTTTAACAAACAAAAAATATTTTGTATATTTCTGCTTTGACCAGCCATAGTTCAAATTTAAAATCAATTACTTATCCGTTATGATTTATTTTGATTAATTTGTAAACGTATTTTTCCAACTAATTATTTCATACAATATTTATTAGCCAACCCCTCACTTTCATCCACAACTTTTGCACTTGAATGTAAACTGATTAATAATTGTTTGTTTTAAATTTACTATTTTACTCACGTTCTTAGATATTCCGGCAAACGGCATTGTACTGCAGCAATTTCAGCAACAAAACAACTCTACAAAGAGACGGAGCAGACCAACCAACCATAAAATTAATATGTTTATCAAAACATTTGTTTACTGGTAATAAAAAATTGTACACAAAACATGACTTCATATGAATCATCTCCATTTATGAACACACTCAATTCTGCGTTGTAGTATCTTTAACTCATACACGATATGAGTACGTTTAAGTACTATTTTTGTTTTAATATTATTTGCATTGTTGTTGCCTTTTTTATTTGAAAATTTCATTCAATTCTGCCATATAGAATTGTTTTGTAGGTTAAACTCAAATAACACAGACAATTGAATATGTATCTTTTTATCATTTTCTTTATTTTTAGCAACTGCGTGTCTTTTTGCTTTTATTGCTTAAAAATAATAAATAAATTAAATAAAGCGAAGCAAATTGCCGATGCAAATACAAAAGCAGACAAAAATACATAAATTAAAATGAAATATCGCTTAAATTCGGGTTAGACCAACAAAATGTCTGTTGAAATAAAATCAACTGGTAGTGAAGAGTAAAACATATTTTCAAAACCGCTCTGTTTACAATTGAAAATTATTGTGAGAAAATCGTTTCCAGTTCAACAAATAATATTTTCTTATTTCGGCCCCATATTCTGAAAACCGAACAGGTGCCCAACACACATTCATTCATGTCACGTAGGAACGATAACTTTTATATCCTAAAATAAATATTTGGTCTTTCTAAAGGAGCGTTGAGATAGAAATTTTTGCATATAATCGAGAAGACATAATGAAGCACCCTATTCAAATAAAGTTTGTAGTTTGAATTCTTCACAGAATATGTATGTGTTTCACAATCAGGGGGAATAATTTTGAAACTTTCGAGGGGGAAATATAAAATTTTCTAAGATAGGGAAGTTAGTGTAGGGTGTTTTTTATAGAGTGATACAACTTTATGTTGGCATCAGTGCTTCATTTGACCACCCATTTAACAGCTGATAGTTATTTTTTGCTTAGTTTGCTTTGACATTCTATTGTAAATCGACTTACACTAGAGCAACGCGTGTACATTGTGGAAATTTTTAATCAAAACAATGGTTCCGTTCATCAAACTTATCCTGCACTTCGTCCATTCAAAATTTTATTTGCCGATGAAGCCCATTTTTGGTTTGAATGGGTACGTAAATAAACAGAATTGTCGCATTTGGAGAGAGGAGAATCCACAAGCTTTTTTCGAAACACCATTATATTCACACAAAATTACTGTTTGGTGCGCTTTATGGACGGGGCGGAGTCGATGGCCCATATGTCTTCAAAAACGATGATGGTCAGAATGTTACTGTTTGTAAAAATTGGTGTTCCAGATTAAGCCTTGGCGGCCACATGACAGAAACTATATATAAACATTAATGACATAAAATTTTCTATTTAATAAAGATCGTTTTATTGATATCAAAAATATATTTCAATGTTTTATTAGGATTAAAATTTGTATCACTCTATAAAAAACACCCTATAGTCTTACCTCATATTGAAAAAATCTAGTTCTCATCAGGTCTTTGCATTTTGAGGCTCGAGGAAGTTGCCATGGCTAATTCTGAGTAGCCTTCACTATGCCTGTATGTCTGTGTATGTGTGTGTGTGTGTATAACTTTTCTACGGCTCAGCCGAATCAAATCCAACTGCTGGCGTTTCAAGGGGTTCTTTTGACATTTTTTGTAAATTTTAACGTATTCGAAGGATTTCAAGATCATTCTATCTTAGATTATTACAGTGAAAACTCTCATAACCGGACACTCACCGTCGCGGCCTTATAAGAGGTGTCCGCTTAAAAGACGTACACACTTACTATTATAAATATATGTTTTATTTTTTAATGCTACACTTTATTAAAGCACTCTACTGCGGTTGAAAAAATTGATTCAGGTTTGACTGTTTTACTTTAGACCGGTTCAATGCGAGCTGTTGACTTTCAATATGACTTTCAATGTTTTTTTAGCTGTTGAAACGCGTTAAAGTCGTTTCTTGCAAAATCCTTTAAACGAACCAAATTGTTCGTTTGTTTAGTGCTTTATTATAAGAATTTATGGGATCAGGTGCTGACTTATTCCCACAACAGCGCTTGAATTTAATATTTCAATGCAGTCATATTCAGGGAATACACTTTCATCTACTTTAAAAAATTCGTCAAATCCATTTTTTTAAGGGAACAGTTTTACCAAATTTGCGTACGTTGCAGGTGGAAATCCGAAAGGTCATCAATAGTTTCTTTGATTGATAAAATTTTTTAAATTGATGCCATTTTTTGACACGAATCAAGCAAACAACTTCTTCAAATAAACAACAATTTCTTTGCTATCCTATAAATTGTTGTTAGCAGGGGAATCACAAATTTGAATAGCATTAACACAAATATAAATCAGAGTTGACAAAAATATACCAGTTAAATAAGAGTTGTATTTAATTGGTATATTTTTTTGGCGTGTTTTTAAAAAACTCGTTTTGATTTCAACGCTTTTGTCCGCTTATAAGGGATATGTAGAGCATAATTTTTAAAATTTAGTGTCCGCGTCCGGTTATAAGAGTATTTTGTGAATGAAAATATAATTGAAAATCACGGTTCTGCAAAGTTTGTACGGTTATTGGAAGTGTCCGGTTGGGGGAGGTGTCCGGTTAGGGGAGGTGTCCGGTTAGGGGAGGTGTCCGGTTAGGGGAGGTGTCTGTTAATAGCGGTTTAACTGTATTTGATTGCAACTTCGTTATACTCCTCATAACTACTTTCATGAACACAAAAATTGACTTTTAACTCATTAATAACACTATCAGATATTTGATAAAAGTATTACTAAGCTTTGCGATACCCTTTTTCATTAACGTGTTGCGGAAATAACTCGTAAATATTATCATATCTTGGCTGTGAACTTATTTCATTAACTCAAAGAACATATCGCTTCGATAAAATTTTTTTATAATACCTTCTTATCAGCGGCAATTTTGTAAGCGTCACCTACATCTGCATCAACTAAAAATACCACCCAACCGCAAAATATATTTAAAAAAATTATGAACAATAATACTCTTTCTTATACTTCTTATCAGTGAAACAAAAACAACAACAAAAATAAAGAAATAATGATTAATAAGAACACAATAATGCCAAATGAAGTGAGTGCTCAGTGTGTTTCTTCTTTTATTTAATAAATATTTTTACTCGTATAATTTTTATTTGTTACTGTCGTACGAAAATCTTATTTCGTAGATACGAACAAAACAAGTGAAACTGAAAATTACAAAACGCTTTAACGGTAGTTATAAAATAGAATTGAAACGAAATACAACCAGACATAAATTATTGGAATTTAAAGAGGCAACAAAAAAAATAATAATAATAATACAGAATAAATCAAACGAAAGCTTTCAAAACGGAAGTGACAAAATTATAATAAAATTTTAAATTAATTTGAACAAACATTAAAAGCAATTATACGCATTTTGTTTTTTAATTATATTAAAAACAGTGCAATAAATAGTTAATTTAATTAACAATTAGCAACATGTTTTCATGGTGCTTCAAACGCCAAAACAACGACGACGATGAGTACCGTCAAAGGCCGAAAACTCGCAATACAAAAGTTTCAATAACAACGGGAGCCCATGAAAGCAACGAATCTGGCAAAAGTTTAGATCAACTGCAGCATGAATGCTTGGACGCACACAATAAATTAAGAGACAAACATGGTGTCAGTCCATTGACCCTAAACAAACAATTGTGTTCGCATGCCACAGAATGGGCAAAAGTAAGTTGAATAAAGAAAGAGATTCCAATTATAGTGTTTGCTATTCTGGAGATTTATCCCCGAACAGTGGAATTATATTTATTTATTAGAGACGAAAATTGTGGATTTGAGAAAGTAGATTTTAATTTTAATATCTTATCATGGTTGGTATCTGATCTTGAGTATGTTTATTATTCGATATATCTTTTTGATATATCCTATGAACGTTAATTTGCTGAATATATATTGAAACTTCACAACAATCAATTGTAATCAAAAACACATTTTACATAAATTAAACTTAAAAAAAAATTACGGCAGTCGATATCTATAGAATGGCATGTTAGTTTTGGCCCAGGGGTGTTTATGATTTGTTTCTAGAAACTTTATAAGTTCCCTCTAGGAAAATATAAATTCTCATATATGGGGGGGATCCCCTGAATGCTGGTCCCAAGACCAAGAAAAAAAGTGTTTAAAAAAAGCTCAAACTTTTCCGACTCCATAGAAACTATTCTATTTTATCAGACTGAAAGGCCAATTCTTAGAGTTAAAAAAGTTTTGATGGAAGTAATTTTCTTCGAAGAGAACGATAATAATTTATTACGAAAAATAGGGTATTTTAGGGAATAAAATGCCACAAGCAGGCACAAAAAGCTGGTAATCCTACATCAATGAGAAAAACAGAAGTCAATGATTTCGAGTCAACTTAAGCAACTGATGTTTTATGTCTATATAAAGAGCTGATATATTTAAATGAAAGTAAATAAAAAGATGCATTTTACATGTCAATTGTTTACTTCCAAATATGTTGGTAATAATATTTTAAGCTTTTGCAGCTAAACCTTTCGAATCTATTGAAAAATTCCAGAGGCTTTTGAATACCTTTCTTTTTAAATATAAACGAAATTATTTCAAGGGAAAACTATATTAAAAGACTTTGGAAAAGTCTTTAAAGTTATTTATATCCTTCATTGGGCATTTCTGTGTCTTTATGAATAGGGAAATCGAATAAGCGATGTCTGTGTGTAAGTCTCCTTGTCTGTTTTCTGAGGTCTCAAGCAAGGTTAGAGGTTTCGATTATAGATGTATGTATCTATTAGAAATAGTCCTAAATATATATAAAATTAAAATCAAGTAACTCAAAGTACTATTTTGTTAATTAAAACTATTTTATTATATTAATAATAAAATAATTATTAGTAATATTAAAAAAATTCAGGGTTGGAAAATTGAAACTTATATTTCCCCTGAGGCATTAAACTCAATAACGACAGCAGGCTACAGACTGCAATTTGTCAAAAATAGAATACATACGCGTATATAAGAATTATTATTTTTACTACTACAGACAACACGGATACGGGTTAAACTTTTTTATTTTTTTATTTTAATGAATTCTTTCTAAACATTAAACACAATAACGCCAGCAGGCTAAACGAACACCGACTACAAAAGTCGTTGGCTACAATCGTCGCCTCGTAGTCAGCTACTTAATTAATTTTAGAACGACACCACCAAATCAATAGCCATGAGTTGTTATTTGTAGTAGAATTCTCTTCTTACGCCAGTGTAGCCGCTTTCATATATTTAATACTCTTAAATAGTATTATAAATATATTTTAAGTTTGTTGGGTCTTTTTGTATAATAAAACATTATATTTTCAAGTTTACAATAATTGAATTTGTTTATATTGTGCTGGCAACATTGCATTTACTCATTGTCGCTCACCAAAATAGAAATTAGTTTAATTTGGCTACAACCACAAAAACAGCATGAACGTAGCCAGTAGCCGTGTTGCCTGTAGTAGTAAAAATGATCATTCTCATATACGCACATGGATTCTATTTCTGACAAGTTTTAGTCTGTAGTCTTCTGTCGTTATTGTGTTTGATGCTTAATGCTTAACTTTTACACTTTTTGTCTCTTACAGGCACTAATTTTTTACTCTCATTCTATCGAATTTTTCATAAAAAGAAAAGAAACAATTTGATTTCAAAATTTTGTTTTGGTTTTAATGAACTCCTTTTAGCTTTTATGTGCGCTCTTTGCTTTAGTTTTCATTGTTATTTATGGTAAATAAAATTTATTTGTTGGGTGCTTTAGCGATGTCTATATGGATTTCAATGGCGTTTTTAACAAATTATCAGTAGACTTCAACCACAGTTTTGAAAAGTTTCAAACATCTCATTTAATGCAAAGATGTTTATAAACCATCTGAGAATTTTTATAGGTAAAAGGCGGACAACTTCTTTGTACAACTTGAAGACAATATGAACAGAATTTTTATCACATTTAATTTTAATATGACTTCAGTAAGAAAAATAAATCTATCGCTGGTAAATTTTTTAATTTAAAAATTAGTCCACTTTTAAATCTATTTAAATTTATTATAATTCATTTTGCTTACATATAATTAATTTTCATGGCCACTACATTTACAATGGCGTGTCTTAGCCTATTCTCTTAATACTAATTCATACTTTATGCTCTCTTTGGATCAGCATTTGGCTAACACCAATACGTTACAACATCGCCCAAACAACAAATATGGAGAAAATCTGTATATTGGCACATGCACGGGACCACAAACACACGAGTTGGCCGTACAAGCCTGGTATGATGAAATCAAAAATTATAATTTCAATAAGCCGGGATTTTCACCGAACAATGGACATTTCACACAAGTTGTTTGGAAGACAAGTACAGAATTGGGAGTAGGCATAGAAACCAGGTTAGTGCCGCAAAATATCAGTTCATGGGAAAGTATCGTTTAATATTTATTTGGCATTTTGTTGTCATTTAGGGCCAATCGCACGTGGGTGGTTTGCAATTATAATCCTCCTGGAAATGTCATGGGCAATTATGGTCAATGTGTTCCACCTCTCACTCAGGCAACAGTATCGAAGATTATAGACAAAATGAAACCTAAGAAAACATTTCCCACAAAAATGCCAAAGACAGCGATCGAAAAACCTGAGGATGACGTTGCGCCAACACATTCGCGCAAGGATTTAAAATTATGGTCACAATTTGAATTGGATTGTCTGGATAGTCACAATAAATATAGAGCCATACATAACAGTCCGCCGATGAAACTTAATAGAAGATTATGTGATTTGGCATTGGATTGGTCGAAGGTTAGATAAAAGAACTTGTGAAAATATTTATCAAAAAGAATTTACTTGTTCAGAGTAACCCAACATGGCCGAAGAGGTTTGCGTTTATGATAACTTTTTGTTAAAGACAAAATCATTGAAGTTTTTGCTTCACATATTCGCGCTCTTTCCAAAACATTTTCTACAGTTTTAAACAAAACTTCAGTTTTTTTCTAAACTGTTGATTTCACCGTGTTTTTTTTTATTTTTTTATTTTTAAACGCTGAGAGGCTCTTGCGGATTAGCCTATTATCGAACGCATTTAGCTGAAAATGGGCTTCATCGCTCGGAATATCATGATTTTCTTCTGCTTTCTTTCCCCAACAAAAACTTATTAATCAAATTGTTGCTGATACTATTCGATTTATATCCCACCAGTCATAAGCTCTGACCTCTGAGGACATTTGGGGCTCACACTGTACATTTAAAATATGCCAATTTCCAATTTTAGTACTTGGCCAAAAAAGGCAGCTTGTCGCATCGTCCAAAAAATGAATACGGAGAAAATATTTATTATGCCATGAATTTCGATCCAACGGCCGAAAAATGTGTGAAAAGCTGGTATGCCGAAATCAATAATTACAATTTCTCAAAACCCGGTTTCAGCTCACAAACGGGACATTTTACTCAAGTCGTTTGGAGAGATTCCATCGAACTGGGCGTAGGATTAACCAAACTGTAAGTAGATACAAATTCTCTTTCTCCGTCTCTCCAAAACTAACAAACTCTCCATTTCTCTCAGCAACAACATGACATTTGTAGTTTGCAATTATTCCCCTGCTGGCAATGTTATGAATGAGTACAAAAGCCAGGTACTGCGACCAGGTGAGAAAGCCTCTACCTCCAACAACGTTAAAGAAGTTAAACACATTCAAAGACAGCAGCCTTTTGAGGAAGTTTGTTTGGATACTCATAATAGTTTTCGTGCCCTACATGGATCTCCGGCCATGACGTTAAATAAAAACTTAAGTTTCTTTGCCAACGATTGGGCGCAAGTACGTACCATGCAAACAAATTACACCATACGAACAACAAAAACCACAACAACAACTGCTTAATTGATAAATTTATTAATTTATTAAATTTTATATTCAAAATATATTTATGAACACAAACCAAAAAAAAAAAAAAACAAAATATTTATACCAAAAAAGCATTTAGCGGCCAACAATAAAATTGAATCAAGAAAAAATAAACGTTTTGGTGAAAATATCTTTTGCGCTACCAACAAAACAATAAGTGGCCAAGATCCAGTCGAGTATTGGTACAGTGGCATTCAAGACTATGATTTCAATATACCAGGTTATACTGCAGCCACAGGCAACTTTACTCAAGTCATATGGAAAAAGTCCAAACAGTTGGGGGTGGGTGTGGCAAAAGTGTAAGAATTTCTTGCTTTTTCTATAAACTTTCAAGTCTAAACTTTCAACTAGAGGCCGTTCTACTTATGTAGTGTGCAATTATAACCCGAAGGGAAATATTGTGAATGAATTCAAAGCAAATGTTTTGCCAGTGGTCGAGCAGGAGGAGGATTTGTGGCTGGACAAACATAAAGTTCCCTTGCAAGTTGATGAATTCACCGCAAAAATGTTGAAATGCCACAACATATATCGCTCAAGGCACGGCTGTCCGCCTTTGCAATTGAGTCAGGAACTAATGGATTATTGCTCAAAGTATGCCGAAGTAAGTATTAAAAAATTTGAATAAATTAAATGCATCCTAAAATCAATCTCAGACATAAACCTGAAACATGAATCAATTTAAAAACATGAGAGACTCTTGCAGAAATGCTTACTTAGATGGCATTTATGAGAATCTCAAGGCTTAATTTGTAAGAGGGGGTTACGATTTTTCGATACATATTGGAGACGAAGGCGGTCACATAAAGTCTTAATAATAAAACGTTAATGTACCACGATTGCTAAAAAATATACTCGCTTAAGACGATCACTTTCAATATGAATCATTTTAGTTGCAAAACTTGCACAGTCCAGCAAACGACTTATTGGCTCGTTTAATTAATTTTGATAACAGTTTTTATTTATGAAAATTTTGTGCCAAACCCAAAACTTAATCACCCCTATTGGGGATATATTTCCCCCGAAATATTTTCCTTGTTCCTTCAATTCTAATTCTGAAAAACTTTTCCCTCGAAATGTGCAATTCAGTCGACAATAAGAACGTGAAAAAATTTTCGTAGTTAATTAAATATTTCGTTTGATACTTTCACTTATTTTTTGCCAGAGATTTTTATGGTGGTTCTGGGAATTTAGTTTGTACAACATCAACACCGTTACGGATGATTTTTCAAATTTTGCTGCTACCTGAGAGATGCAGTTATCTTTAAAAAGGCGAGTTGTCAAATTTCATCCCATTGTGGGTGCTGCTGATGCTGCCCTAAATACTTTTTGTGGAAGTGTAGGTTCTATTAGAAGTGCATTAAGAACACTTTTTAATGCATTTGCCCGCTACAAATTGTATAGACGTTGTGTTAATTCTTATTTCACTATTTTAAATGGAAGAGAACGATAATCGTCGCTTTGCGCCTATGAAGATATATAAAGCATTAAACACAATAACGACAGCAGGCTACACGAACACCGACTACAAAAGCCGTTGGCTACAATCGTTGCCTCGCAGTCAGCTACTTAGTTATTTTTACGACGACACCAGCAAATCAATAACCATGTGTTGTTGTTTATAGTAGAATTATCTTCATAGGCCAGTGTAGCCGCTTTCATGTATGTAATACTCTTAAATATTGTTATTCCAATAAAATATATTTAAAGTCAACAATATATGACAAGAAATCTTTTCATTAGCTTGGAAATAAAGTTTGTTGTGTCTTTTTGTATAATAAAATAATATATTTTCAAGTTTGCAATAATTGAATTTATTTATATTATACTGGCAACATTGCATTTACTCATTGTCGCTCACCAAAATAGAAATTATTTTAATTTGGCTACAACCACAAAAATAGCATGGACAACAACCCGTAGCCGTGTTGTCTGTAGCAGTAAAAATAATCATTCGTATATACGCGCATGTATTCTATTTTTGACAAGTTGTAGTCTGTAGACTTCTGTCGTTATTGTGTTTAATGCTTAAAGTGACAAGTGGAACATTTCATAGGTTGATTCTAGAGAAACAAATAATTTTGTATATCAAACCGCCTGAAACTGCTGCTATAAATTGGGTTGAGACCCAACAGAATCAGCAGTTGAATATTTGTGATCTGGAAAAGTAGCTGCCTGATCTAAATTCCCTTAAGGCGGTCTTATATGTTATTTTTATTTCGAATATTCTGCAAAATATGTATTATAAACGCTTATATTTATGGTAGAAAAAAATTAATTCTGTTTTTACATTCGCTGAAAAGTGATAGAGGTAAAACTTTTCGCGAGAGACTCACGAAAGCATTTTTCCCTTCCAGGGAAATATAAGAAACTTGGGAAATAAAATCTTTTTATTTACGATACGTGTGATTACACTGCTCAGCAGCAAAAATCCTCCTTTGAATAAAACTATGTGGACTATATGGATTTTGATGCGCTAAACTCGAATCCGTTTTCGGTTTTTTTCCATCAGCTCCAGATTTTTTTTATGGGCGTAGCAATTTTTCGAACCGATTATCATAGTTTATAGCTTTTTTATTTGTTATATCTGTATCTATTAGATAAAGGTGCAAAAAGTTGAATATTTGCTTTAAATTGTTTTTAATTCCATTTTTAATCTAAAAAAAATTACGAATTTTGTAGGAAAAAAAATTTTTCTCGATTAATTTCTGAATAATTCCAAAATGATAAAAGATAAAGAAAATTTGTACTAAAACTAAATATAATAATAATTATAATTTTATTTAAAAATAAAAATAATTTTGTTACACATCTTCTGGTGTTTTACTTTTTAAAATCGGATGACTCGTTCCCGAGTTAGGGTGAAATATGTCTACGTGCCTGGCTAATTTAGGGGCAAAAAATTGCCACGCCCATAAAAAAAATCTGGATAAGATGGAAAAAAACCAAAAACGGATTCGAGTTTAGCGCATCAAAATCCATGTAGTGCATATAGTTTTATATAAAGAAGCGACAAGAAGTTATTTTTGGCAGAGCAGAGTATTACTGTGTAGCGGCTTTCGAAAACATCTATTCTGCTCTGCTTTAATTAAATTAAAAATTTAAATAAGTAAATTGATGGTAACTTTCCCATTGGAAACTTTTTCCCTGGAAAGTTCAGCGAGTCTTTCTGAGTTAAAAGACAGACACATGACATATTTTAGCTTTTCAATTGAAATAATTTTAACAATAAATAGTTCGTTACAAATACCTACAATTTGTTTTATTATTATTTCATAAACGAAAATTAATATCTATCAACAGCTTTTTATTAGCATGTTCTCTGCAACATTTTACTTACTTCTACAACTAAAATTAGAATAACCTACTTAATCAAAATGTTTAATTAATTAAACCCATTAATGCAAGTTCCCAATCTTTTAGTTATTTTTTACATATAAAAATTAAATATTCTACGAGCGGGTTAATCATGATAATTGAATAATCGACTTAATGCACTTGGCCTATATACATTCAATCACAATGATGGCAAATAATTTCAACAAAGTTCATGCAATAAAATTTTTTTTTTATCTCTAGAAACTTTTAGATAACAAAACCGCTGACGATAATCCCAAATATGTCACGAGTTCAATAACAGTTCAAGGCACAACACCGTCAGCAGATTTCATTGTTAGCAACTGGTATGATGAAATAGAAAATTATGATTTTGAAAATCCCAAATACAGCAACGACACCGAACATTTTACCCAAATCGTTTGGAAAAGTACAAAATTTCTGGGAGTGGGTGTTAGTAAGAGGTAAGAACAGTAACACATACATGCATACACGCACAAAAAAACAGTTTACATATTGAGGCTTTGCTGCATGAAAGTTATAACTCAAAATCGAGTGTAGAAAACAAAACAGTTTAAAGCTGTAAGCTTATGTTGATTTCTTTTCTAGAAAATAATGCAACTATTTTTACACTTTTTCATAGAAAGTGGAAATGTTGTGGCATTTGAAGGTAAGGAATTTATTTGAAATCAAACCAACATCCATTACGAACAATCATTTTTGTTTAAAAATTTCTGCAAACTGCCTGTTAAAAAAAACAAATAAAAAAAGTGTTGCATATTTTCTAGAAAAGCAAACGCCTTTAAGTAAAAAAATTAAATCGTTAGTTAAGACTTTCTGACAGCAAAAGCTCAATATATTTCTGATGTATGGGCATGTATTAATTTAACAATTAATGTAGACACAAAGAAACTGTGGTTGTTGTAAGCTACGATCCACCTGGAAATATAGAAAATCTGTATGCCGAAAATGTACCATCTGAAGTTTAATTTGAAACCATTTTCTTGTTCGATCAAACCATAATTTATTTTTAAAAAATTTTCCTAAATAAAAATATTATAATTATATTATAATTATTCAATTCACAAGCTCGCATTGTTGTACGTTGTAGTTTATGTTTGTTGTTGGCAATTTTCATGCGAAAGTACATTCCAATTAAAGCATGAAACACAATAAGGACAGCAGGCTACACGAACACCGACTACAAAAGCCGTTGGCTACAATCAGCTACTTAATTATTTTAAAAACGACACCACCAAATCAATAACCATGAGTTGTTGTTTGTAGTAGAATTCTCGTCATACGCCAGTGTAGCCGCTTTCATGTATGTAATACTCTTAAATATTGTTATTCCAATAAAATATATTTAAAGTCAACAATATATGACAAGAAATCTTCTCATCGAATTCAGATTCAAAGGCTAATTGTTCGAACTTAATTTAAATCTCCGAAAGACATGATGATAAATATTCCTAGGCACAAAGGAAGTCAACATCAGTTTTATTCAACTTACAGAGCAGTGCAGAACAGCTGTTTTCGAAAGTCGCAACACTTTCATCTTCAGTGCTCATGTTCATATTGTGTTTGTCACCACTTTTTAGGTGGCTCAGTTGAATGTGATAACAGTTCCTATTTACACAAATTTTATTGTGAAAAAGAATCCGAGGGCTGTATCAACCTGACACGTTTTTGTTTTAATACCCGTGTTATCGTTTGATTATTTTCTTCATGTCGCAATTTTCAAAATTTTTTATTCCATCATACCTAAGTCAAACTTTTTGGTTTGAATTTTATACTTAAGTACATGTGAACGTTTTCCAAATCATTTCATTAGCCTGGAAATATAGTTTATTGTTTCTTCTTGTATAATAAAACAATATATTTTGAAGTTTGCAATAATTGAATTTATTTATATTATACTGGTAACATTGCATCTACTCATTGTCGCTCACCAAAATAGAAATTATTTTAATTTTGGCTACAGCTACAACGGTGGTCGGTAGTCGTTTGGCTGTGTCGTCGCTAAAATAGTCATTTCCATTTCAATGCGTGTATTCTAATTTTGACAGGTTGTAGCTCGTAGCCTGCTGTCGTTATTGTGTTTCATGCCTAATACGTTTGAGTTTTGTCGGCTTTTCGAATAGTTGTATTGAGGCCAGTATTTCGTTTCTGTAGCTGATGTGGAAACTTATCGCATGGAAAAACTTTTAGTCACTGTCTGAAATACACGATGAATCAGAATATGTTGCTCTTTATTTATATATAGTTTTATTAGAATTTTATAATCGCTAACATGTATCGCCCTACACTAAACAGCATGACAACGAAAATTATTAATTTTTTGAATGCGACAGGCTGTCACGTCAGTTATAGAAAGGAAGTACAGATCGGGAGATATATTAACTTTGATTTAAGAAGAGAGGGAACAAAAAATTCGAAAGTAAAAAACATGAAGAAAAATAACAACACGGCAACCCAGGAACTTACTAAAATTGTGTTGCCGCCGGTTTGAAAGAGTTCTCGTGCGATTTTTCCTAATAAAATTGATACAAATAAGAACTGTTACCACATTCGACTAAACCACCTAACAAGTGGTAATAAATAACCCACAGGAGCACTGACGATAAGATGTAGCAGCTTTCGAAAACAGCTGTTCCGCTCTACGGTGTAAATTAAAATATTATGTTAAGTTTCTTTTGCGTCTGGGAATATTTATAAAGTCGTTCTGAACCAAAAACACTTTTTGAACAATTAGCTAATCAAATTATTATATAATTTAGCAATAAATAGTTTAATAGGAATTATTTTTAATTAAATATAATACTTTTTAGTTTAATTTGTTAAAATATTTGATGATTTATGGAGGAAAATAAGTTCTTGGTAACAATTAATATTCGAGTATATTTAATCCATTTAAATTTCTAACTATTTCAATGAGAATTACTTAAAGCGTTAGATATATATATATATATATATAACATCAAACTAGAATTTCCCTACATAATTTAAATTACTATCAATATGATATTTTAAATATCTGGCGTTTAAAAATAGGACAGTATAACGATACAACAAATTTGTCTGTTTATGGAAGCATAAAAATATATTGAAATTTACTTTAAATGATATACAACTGAGCTTGTGAATTAAACAAACGAAATCCTATTGGGAATGACTATTATAAAAATAACTGGTTGTTTGTATTTTTATTTGTAGTATTCAAAATAATATTATCTTATTTATTTTCATATATAAATATTGAAAAATTGTAATCCTATTTTGATTTTTCACCGCAAACGAATAATAAATGAAAAACTAAAAATATATTGTAAAAAATTTTTATTTACAACGACAATAATGAATATTTCCATCAGCATGGGCCGTCATTTCTAAAGGGTGTTTTTTTTAGAGGTATAGAACTTCGAATTGAAATAAAACACAAAAAAATAGTTTTAATGTCCATCAATTTGGCTTTATTGGAAGGATAATTTTATGCCATTAATGTTTAAATATGATTTCGGGCATGTGGCCGCCGCGGCTGGCTCGAATAAAGCCAATTCTACAGGTCCAATTTTCAACCACTTTTTCGAGCATATGGGGCCGTATGTTGGCAATAACGCCACGAATGTTGGCTTCCAAGTCCCCTGACGTTTCTGGTTTGTTGGCGTAGACGAGCGACTTCACATATCCCCAAAGAAAATAATCCAATGGTGTCAAATCACACGATCTTGGTGGCCAATTGACAGGTTAACCGAATTAATTGCTCTGATGGACGATTATGTCGACCATAAAATGGACGGAGCTTGCGGTAAACTTCGCGAACTGAACCATTATTTTCGAAATAAATTTGCACGATTTGCAAGCGTTGTTCTTTTGTCAACCTGTTCATGATGAAATGGCAAACCAAACTAAATATTAATCACTTGACAGCTGACAAAATGGCCGCCAGTTAAAAAAGTGATGCCAACTTAAAGTTCTATACCTCAATAAAAAACACCCCTTACAAGTGTAGTAGTTGCAACAAAAATTGTATGTGTGTTGGTCTTTAGTGCTGCGCCAATACACATGCAACACGCTGCTTCACAAATTTAACTTCATTCAGACATCACCACGTGACTGCTGTTTTGGGCGAAAGTTTTCATATACAAGAATATTTTTTATATGTTTTTTCTCTCTGCGATGTTGTCGGAAATTTGACACATTTTGAATTCATTTATTATTTTACACAACGATAAAAGTTGACAACAAACCGTGTATTTTATGGATGATTGTAAATGATTCAAACAAGTATTTTAGATTACTTGTTGTTAAGTTATCCGAATGCAAATACGATACACGTATAAAATATATTAATATGTTAGAATTTGCTGCACACATACCCAAAAAGCGTGTTTGTATTAGTAAAACATGAATAAATAGTTTGCAATTCATTTGAAATTGTTTGGCATTTTTAGTATAAAAAAAGCACGCACACATACACAAACAAAAAGCTTGTTTCGTTATATTTTTAAGGGATTTATTTTTTGTAGAAACAAGCGAAATTGTTTAAATAAATTTAGCTTAATTGAATCATTTTTCAATAAATTTGTATACAATTTATTGCATTTTTTGCTGAAACATGATACACGCACTTGGCCATATTTTATTATTAGAATTGTTTTTAGAATATTTATTGAACTAAAAAAAAAAAAAACTATGTGTTAGAACTGAGATTGAAATTTCATTGAAATTTAATTTGAATTGAATATTATAAGCGGTTACCTAAATAGAGGGTTCTCTGCTAAGTATATAATCCAGTTGACCATGCGCGGCGATCGTGCCGGATAAACGTTCTTGAAAGCTTCTTAAATATTCACTTTAGTAAAGATACAAAAGCTATAAAAGCTACGAGGTCTTCAATGTAGTCGTTTTGTTAATAATTTTGTAGATAATTTTGATAATAATTCGCAACTTTTTTATATAGTTTATTTTTCTCATATTTTAAGGTTTAGTGATTTAGAAAAATCAAGGAGCTGACACTCAATCAAAACTAGTTGGTTGTTAAAATCGATCGTAACTCCCTCATTTTGTAGATACGGTACAGTGCATTGCATTAGCAGGAACCATCGCCGAAGATCTCAACCGATTTTATTCCTGAATTTTGAGAACTACACGATTATTTTTAGGAATATATAAAATAAGCACGTGAAGGAATATTTTGAAACACCTCCACCAGCATCAGTCCTAAGACTCTATATGTTTTGACTCAAATCGCTTGATATTGTACTGCGTCTTAAATGTTTCAAGATACCTTAACTTTTGTGAACAGTTTTTTAAAATAAGCATTAATTGTTTAGCCTAATTGCCATCAAAAGGATGCAGCAGTTTTATAAAATATAACTTGCAAATAATAAAATTCCCTATTTTAAAATTCTGGCTTTATAAAAGTAATCATTTCATCTTGTGTCTCTTGTGAATATTTAAGTGCAAAACTATACTTGTAAGCTTTGATGTTGATGTAAAGTTACTGCTGCTGCTGCTGCTGCTGCAGCTGCCATTGCTACTGGCCTTTGTAAAGTCATGTTGTCACGTAAAACACACAACATATTCATTTTCCATTCCACAAAGATACTCGCATTCGCACAGTCATCACACACTGTTGCACATACAACAACAGCATCGTTTAAAGTACATGATATGCAAGTAAGACCCAAAAAAAAAAGAACAAGAGAAAATGGTGTAATTTCGAAAGAAAGAAAAAATATACAAAAATGTTGCAATAAGCAACACGTTCCGAAACCGCTGAAACCGCAGTAAGTAATTTTTGAATATTTTTACACAACTTCTAGTAAAAAAAAAAACATGATAGCAGACACAGTAAAGGGAGAAAATGTATGTATGCATGTGCGTACGTATGTGTGCATGTATATATCTGTATGGATGTTTGATGTTTGCGTCTATATATTTCATACGTTTAAAAAGTACAAGTGTTTTATGCACACAAACACATTAATAAGCTTTTGTGTTAGTCAGCAAATGTTTATACGTATTTGAAGGGATAACATTAAAACATCTAGGAAAATAAAACAGCAACAACAATATTGTATCCGTACACAAACATATTAATAGCAAAATATACACACGAATACAAATAAACCTGCACTTTATCATCGTCATAGTGGCCAACCGTTAGGGCAATACTTCCAGAAGAAAGTTTCCGTTTAAGGTTTTTGAATACGAATTTCACAAATTATCTAGCAGCTACGTGGTCTCAAAGCAGGGTGTTTCAGCCATATTATACAACCTAATACTTACCTCTGTTAGTTTTAAAACTTTATAAATTCGGAAAGTTATTGTTTTACTTCGTTTTGCAAAAATCGAGCTCTCAACAGATCTCGATGGCTTGAGTTTTTAGGCAGCTCAGCTTTGACTACTAATGAAAGGCTGGCACTATGTCTGCAGTTATGTATGAGTGTGTGTGGATAAGTGTGTGTGCAGGTGTGTGTGCATGTGCGTCTGTGAGTTTATAATTATGGGAACTGCTGATAACTTTTCAACGACTTAACCGTATCGTGGCAAAAACTAAGATTTTCTGTGAACTGGAACCGATTCGGATCGGTAGATTTTTGAAGTCTTTTAAAAGCTCAGGAAAGTTTTTTCTTAATGTCTCTTAATAGGACATGAAAGAACAACGTTGATCTCCACGAATCTGATTAAAATCAATTAATTGCTTTATGAACTATCGCAAACGAAATAGTTCCAAAAATAAATTTGTTTATATAACTCCTAGATTATATATCTGACCAGAAAGTGTGCTCGATTCTTTTATAGGACTCGATCACCGTTGGTTCTGTCAAAACTTATAAAAGCTTGAATCCGTATTTTTACATTATTTATTTCGTTTTAAAAAAATTTTGATTGTATAGGGTGTTTTTTATGGAGTTTTACAAGTTTAAATCATAATAAACCACAGTAATATATTTTTGATATCAATGAAACGGTCTTTATTGGATAGAAAATTTTATGACATTAATGTTTAAATACAAGGCGTAATCTGCAACACCGATTTTCATAAACAGTAACATTCTGACCATCATCGTTTTTGAAGACTTATTGACCAATGACTCCGCCAGCCCATAAAGCATGCCAAACATTAATTAATGTTTATTTAAGTTCCCATTCAATCAAAAATGGGCTTCATCGGAAGATAAAATTTTGAATGGACGAAGTGCACGATAAGTTTGACGAACAGAACCATTATTTTGATTAAAAATTTCCACAACTTGCACGCGTCGCTCTCATGTAAGTCGATCCATAATAAAATGACAAAGCAAACTAAATAAAAAGCAACTATCAGCTTTTAAATGGGTGGTCAAATAAAGCAAATAAAGTTATATCACTCTATAAAAAATACCCTATACCACAAATTAATAGCCCATTCCACGATGTCTCCGAAATTATATATATGATCAGAAAGTATTTACGATTTAAAAAAAAGAGTCCAACCGATATGCTGAAATTTCTAAAGATTTTGCTAATAGTGGATTTCTTTTTTACCGAATATATATTAAAAATGGAAGCGAAACCATGCAAATTGTTATCTAACGCACAGACTTTCAGAAACCAATTGAGAATTATATAAGAAAAAGCGTAGTGGAAAATACAACAAACAATTTTTATTCCATACAAATTTACTATGCAGGTGATGGAAAACTGTTTTAAATTTTTTGTATTGAACGTTTCAAGAAGATTGTTCTCTCCTGCAGTCGGTACCACATATTTAAGTAAACTGCCAAAGTTATGCAACAACATGACCGTAGAAACTATAGATGTTGTACACATCACATTGTTGATGATAATGGCATCACATTTGCAACAAACATGCTCGGCAAACATTTCTAGAGACCTGCCAGTAGTTGTAAAAGTAACAAAAAGGGGGAAAAAAAAAGAAAAGCTACAACAAGAATAAAATTTAATATATTATATGACGAAGGCAATGGCGATAGGCAAAAAGCAACAACAGTGCCCGCTAGTTATAACACGCTTCAGTGGCTGTAAAGGGATAGTTAGCATTTCAATTTACGCGATATGATGGAATTTAATTAATTGTAGAGGAAACAACGAAATTGAGTCAAGGATGGAAGTTGAAAACAATGATATGTGTATGTGTGTGCACAAACACTTATACACCTGCAAATACGGTTATTGCAACATACAAACATAGACAAACATGTTATTATATGAAACGTGATGATGAGAGTTTCGTGATTTTGCGAAAATATTTCAGGAAAAATAATATCATGTTGCCTGTAGCGCTTTACTACCCAACACACCATCACAACAATTGGCAACAACTGGGGGTAGAAATTAGCCAATTTGTTGCTAAACTCTAAAAAATTTATGGGAAGTTCAACAAACATTATTGACGTCTCAAACAGTTTTTGTATGCATCCAAATAAACATGAGATAAATAATAAATATTTTCATATTAAATTCGATCTCAATAAGCTAATGAAAAATATTCCAGATCACAACCAGAAGGCAGTATCAGCTTTATATATTTAACTAACACAGCAGAGCAGAATAACTGTTTTCGAAATCCACTACACTTTCATCATACGTAATAATAAGAATTTTTTGTTTATTAAAACTTTTTAAATGGCCTAGTTGAATGTTGCAACAGTTTCTATTTGCACCAATTTTATTATGAAAAAGGGTACGAGAATTGTATCAAACCGATGTTAACACGTCTTTTTGTTTCCCTGGGTTACGGTTTGATTTTATTTTTTCTGATTAAAAAAGGTTTTTATAGCTGAAACTACTTTTACATGAAACTAAAAACTATTTCTGTTTTTTGTAGCAGTTCCTTGCATAACATCACATATTTCACAATATATATATTCAACGTATTACCACGAACTAATTTTCGTAAAATTTATGCGAGGCGTGTAAAAATTTAGTTAAATTTAAAATGTTTGTGATTCCCTTCTCTCATAGCGACCAATATTTAACCGTCTGAAGTAAATCTGGATCGTTGTTAATTCCATTCTACAATACCCGGGCGATTCTTATGAAAAGGTTTTTGGTGAAAATTGTAAATTCTATAGCGAAACTCTCACACTTCTTGGCATGGCATAACCCAAGCGATGATGATATATCATGAACAAGTTTCCAATTTCTTAAATTTCTCAACGTATTTATGGAGTGGGGTATCCAGCACGATCTTATCGACTTTCTTTAAAAAGGTTGAATTACTTGGTAACATTTTTCAGCTGCAGAGTACATCAGGTTGTGCCACTGTGCTTTTCAGTAAATAATTAAATATTTTTACACAAAATCTTTTGAAAATTCTTTGAACTATTTTTCACTGGGCGAAATACACATGCTAAATAGCTAAAGCTGTTAATCTTAAAAAATGTTGGAAAACGCTTTACCCTAAAGGCTTTCCCGCAACTTCACATTAATTTTAACCGCAAGGCTGTCGTTACGTGGTTTGTTATGTTGTTCTGTGCTTTTGAGATCTTCGAGCTAAAACACTATCATTTTGATATTCTAACTGCCATAACTTTTGAATGGACCAACGGATGTGTGGTTTCCGAGTATTATAAAAGAATCGAGAACACTTTCTGATCAAATATATAATATCGGAGTCATCATGGGATAGACAGTTAATTTGTTATATAATAAAATATTTTTAAAACGAAATAAAATAGTTTGGAAAATGATTGAAACTTTTATATCTTTTAGATGGAGCAACGGATAAGGGGTAATTGATGTGTTTTTCGGCTCTTCTTCTAATCAGATATATAATTTTGGCTCTATTTTTATATCAAATTCTTCAAATATATTTCGTTTACGATATCCTATTCATGATTTTGGCCCGATATGTGGCAAATATTAAGCGTTTATTTGTTTTTAGAATCGAACGAATATGACTTTACAATATACCGTTTATGGAATATCCCTAATTTTCCTGACGCGAGTTTAAAAAATCTCTGATCGGACTTACATAGCCCGGAATATTAAAAAATACCTCTGATGTTTAATATATCTCGTATAAATTTTTTTAAATATAATTTACAGAGATGCATTAACATCCAGCAATTCCTTTAGGAAATATATTAGAAATTATACAATTTCAATATACATAATTAATTGCGTTGAAATATCATATAATTTAAATATTGTTTGTCTTATTTTAATGCAGCATCTACAAAATAAACAACTTTTATAAAAGCAAATTGATGCCACTCATAACTGCAAACAACAATATTTAATAAATAGTTTTAATACCGCAAAATGGAAATAAGTTATTATATTCAACACTGAGAACTTTTTCGTTGGTCCTCCAAAGAAGCCAAAATATTATTTCATCAAGAAGCGACTGCAGTTAACAAACAAACTCGTTGACTTTTCTTAATGACTTCTTAACCAGAGAAGAAAACAAAAATGTAAAATAAGTAAAATGCTGACCACAATAAATAAATCCCTATTTGTTAACAACTGGGGGAAAACACATACTTACAAACACACACACAGGCACACACACACACAAGTCCCAAGAATAACGAATGCAACACAGAAAGGAGTGATTTACATTCAAGAAAATAACATTTATTTGTTGTGAAGATGATTCACTTCTCATATTTTCACAACAAGTACTCGTTTTATATTAAATTGTGTACTTGAAAATTCTCGCGCATAAAAAAGATATTTAACTTGAAGACTTCTTAATAACTTTATGCTGAGTGCTATTTTTGTACTGCTTTTATTACCTTTCGGAGGAAATAAAGTTTAACAGCAACTAAATTCAAAATGGAGGATTTTGTTGAACTTCGGTAAATGCATTTAACGTATACGCCCAAATATGAATATCAATTGAAACTGCCGATAGTCGCAAAACAGCTCTGAATCAACCAGACCATTGGTCTCTTACTCTCTTCCGAGAGTTTCGCATTTTAATTACAATTGATGTGCTAAAAAAGATATGCAGAAAATCTTAACGATAAAAATAAAATATGTAATTTTAAATTTAAAGATCGAAAAATTAGCAGTGAAATCATAAGGATATATTAACAATTAAGCAAATTAATTATCTTAATAATATCTCATCTCATTTGTAAACTTTAATGAAAATATATCATGCAAATAGTAAATGCTCCTGCCATTTGTGGACATTAAGAATTTTTTTGATCTCATTTAATGTCCGGTTGTGTGAAATTTCATTGGTCTGCTTAATGGATAAGATAATATTACCAACAACTATTGAAATTATCATGTTCTCAAAAGTGCAAAGTAGCCCCTATTTTAACGATATTCGCATTCAAAATTAATCTTATATATAAATGCATGTTTTTGTGGTACACTTTGAAATATCTTATCGTCTAATAATATTAATAAAACATATCGATACCAAAGGATATTTTCATATAAAATATAAGCGGCTTTTATAAGAAAAAATAAGTAAATTTTTTTTCTGTAAAATATGAACCGAATTGAATCTCTTAGTCGCGACTTTCACCGTCCACACTTCTCATTCCTTTCCATTGCTCTGGCACAATGTACTGCGTGGTAGGGATGATCATCTGAGTGTCTGCCTCTGTACTAGGGAAATAGAGCAACTTGGAAGCAGTACTCTTAAAATTGTTACTGGTATTGCAGATCTCAACTTCTAATCAACTAAAAATAACAGTTCAGAACTTTTAATAAAACTGGATCTTTGAGTGATCTACTTGCTGGGCAAGAATAAGAATTTCAAACAACTCACTCCTGTTTAAGAAATGTTTGCGTTCAACATTTAATTTCAATATTCCACCTTTGTTGTTTAGACATTTTCCTTACAAGTTTTGAATATTTCATTTTTCTTTTATTTTATTTCTTTTAAATATGGCTGCACAAAATGTTTATTTTCTATTAAGAAAACAAAATGCTGGCATTCCTTCCATGATGTGGTCATTTATTAACGAGTCTGTCTCAGAAATAAAAATTTTATTGAAATGCATTTTGCTATATTCATTGGAAAACAACAAGAGAATATTATTTTTGCACAAACATGTACGCAAGTTGAATATATTATTCATAATTTCTTTATGCTTTATTAAACACTCTTATAATCATATTGAATACTTGAGCAGCCAATTATAAATTGTACACTTAACTTTCCAATTAATCTCGGGGCGATAAAAGTTTTGCAACGAAAAACGGTAGTAGAGAGAAAGGAAATGGAAAAAGTGTAAGAGCAAAAATTAAAAGCTAAAAGTTATAATTCTCTTAAAGAAATGCTAACACACAGATGTTGGGTGTTAAATATTATGGGGGAAATTTTAAAAATTATGGTGGAAAATTTTAAAATTTAAATATAAAAATGTATGAGTTATAAATAAATATAATATAGTATAATAAATTTGCGACACTTTTGGTCCTACTGTGTGGCTTTTTGAGTTATTCGAATATGAATTCCATTGGATTGAACAAGAAGACTTTGACATTTTTAATATTCTTTGATTGAAAAGTGTGTGGTACATCATAAGCAGTGTTCGCCGCTGGGTGGTGTCAAACATATTTTTGCTTTTGAAAAATATTGTTAAATACCATACTTTTCAAATATTTATAGTTCTTTCTACCATATCTTACAGAGCATTTTAGTGCCTGAAGTAGTAGGACACAAGACTTCGATGTCTTGGATCCTTACTTCGACTCCGCACTCAGTCATGATCTGCACTAGTGCAGGATTGTGTCAATTGTTGTCCCCTTGTCTCATGTACTAAAGAGCAGAATAGATTAGCCTCCTTCGTCGGCACCTGTAACGAATATATTCACTGGCGAGGTAAACAGCAAAAATAGCTGCAACAAAATATACTATTTTTTAATCTGTCTTCAACTGTCCTCTTGAAATTATCCCCTCCATTCCAGCGTAATGCTCTGCATGTGTAGGGATCTTTCCCTGAGTGCTCGACCAAATCGTAAAATATATAAAAATATGACAAAAATTTTTTATTTCTATTGGCAAACACTTCTGGAACAAATTGACAATACTCGTATAATAAATGAACTTAAAAGTTCAGATGCTAATTATTTTGTCATACTAAATCTTTATGAATTGTTGTTGCCAACGTACAATGATTTTTATAGCAGTTTTACCAGCGTGTGTGAATTCTCCCTGGTCTGGACTTTTCTCCGATTCTCACAAGTTATTCACAATATATATATATATATATATATATATATATATATTATTTTCATCATTTTTGCTAATTATGCCCTTCGTTATGATGGAAAAATAAATATATAGAGAGGCTGTCGAAAAGAATTCAGTGTCCACAATGTTACTAAAACCAGCAAAATCTGCTAAAGGGCACTTCCCATTTATTGCTATTGTGAAATAAATGCCGAGCATTTTATTACTTAACATGAAAAAAATTTCTTTGTAATCTAAATTATTAAACAATCCCAAAACTTTATATGTACCCTATTGATATCTATTCATTATTGACCTTTCGATATTATTTAAATAATAATTTTTTTAGATTGCGGTCTTGTTATTTTCATTTATATATATTTTATAATATTTTCAATATTTCGTAACGCCATTGGGTGGCTGCTTTAGGAAAAAATATTGTTTTGAAGAAAAGAATAATAAACAAAGAGCACGGCCAAACATTTATTATTGATGATATATTTATATAGTCATTCGATATCCTGGAATTTGAGGATATACTAGAATTATTAATATGGTGAAATTATTCTCCAAACTATGGCTGCAATTTGTCACTGCTGTTTTTGCTTCACTACTCGCTCAATCAGAGAAACAAAATATGTGGGTGTAGAGCTTTCCAAATTATTAATTTTATTTAATTAATTTCACACAAATTGTATACATAAGAAAAGCATATAAATATATATATATATATATATATATATATATATATATATAACGGCAACAGGCGCCAAGACCGCTACCTAAATGTTCTATTTTGTGTTAATCGTAAATACAATTATTTGAACCATTTGTTGACTTCGTATGGCTCGTTTACGCTACATAAATTAGGGTACTTGGGGTTTCTTCCAGTTTTACACAGTTTACCAGGCGAAGAGCATTTCTTATAAATGGGAAAATTGATCATGTTAGTGGTGGCGTAGTTGCACCCTGTTAAGATAGCTTTTCCATCTCCGTCGCTATAAGTGGCAAAAGCACAGCCTAAACGAATATTGCGATCAGCCATCATGACAGTGAAATGACCGACCGGACTGATTTATATAGATGTAAACTATTATTATCGGTAACGTTAATTTATTAATTTTATACTCACTTTTTAGTATATTGAGGATAGGAATCAATGATGGCCTGTGTGCTGTTTGCTACCTCACTGAACCAACCTTTAACGACTCTTCTTACCACTTTAGCATAATCAACGTTGTCAACATCAGTACTCCATGACCACGCAAGATTCTGCCCGGCATATTGGAAATCTTTAGTTCTATGGCATTTATCGTGAGCCATTCTACACTCTAAGACCTTCAAAGCAATGAGGTAAGCTAAATCAGGGTCCCATTGGATAGTAGCCATACGGCAGGCAGGTGCGTGGTTCCCATCACCACCTCCAGCAATGAAATTGCGATATTCGTTATGAGCATCAACAAAGTCATCGATGTAAGGCTCTGCTTTTATTATTGTAGCATCTCTTGGACAATAAGGACCGAATCTCTATATAAAAACAAGAAGGACATGCATTAAGGATATAAACGTATGAAATTTCGTCATTTTAACACGCGAATTACATTGTTAATGTTCATATAACTTACTCTAGTGTGATGGCAGCCAATATTCATTTCCTCACCGCAAGGCAGTTTACAATAGTCAACACTAGCCACTACGGCAATGGGAACCAAGACAGAGATGAATAATAAAATTAAGGAGTTTTTCATTTTGCTAAATTGAAGTTTCTAATTGAAAAGGAACAAAAGCGAACTGATGCAGACTCGGTAACAACTTCATCCTTTTATACCAGAAAGTTGTTTACTTTAATGTGTTTTTATTTTTATTTTTATTATTATTAACTTAATTTTTATTATTGTATTTGGGCAGGGTTCGCAACTAGTGCGATCTAATTATTATCATTATTAGATATGATGCCACAATTTTAAATGTAAAATGAGAATAAGGAAAATTTAATTTCAAGAGTACGAGATTTGAGGTCTGAGTACGAGATGACGGTTTTTATTTCTCCACTAATTTTTATAGATAAATGGCTCGATTATCGATTGCAACTCAACTTCAGTGGAGTTGCCAGTTGCCAAAATTGCATTACAGATGGCAACTTGCAACTGAAAGCTGTCAATCTCAGTTGCCCTAGTGGCAACCACATTTGGTTGGTTGCTTTGTGTATTATTTTCGACAAAAGGAACAAAATACAATAAATTTTTAAGTTTTCTGAAAATTTTTAAATTTTATAAAACTGAAATAGTAAGTTTTTGTGAAAATGGTTAAATGTACAACCAAAAAACAATTCGAAGAACTGGTACGACATATGGAGGCAAACCCAAATGTTGCCCGAGGAGTACGCGCCTTTGGAGAAACAAAAGTAAGTGTCGATCTTGTATGGGCTGAGGTATCCACCAAATTGAACAGCTATGGCCCTCCGGTGCGCTCATCTGTAGAATGGCAAAGAGTATGGATTCATTTCAAGGCAAAGCTAAAGAAAAAGATGGCAAAAAATAAAAGAAATTTGTATACAACTGGTGGTGGACCTTCGGATGAAGTAACCTTATCTCCACTGGAGCAGTCCGTAGCTGATCTACTACAAATAGGGCTTGTTGTTAATCCTTGTGGTAATATTTTTGGTGCAAGCCAAAAGGAAAATATATCAGAGCCTCATGACGTTGAACCCGAGATGCCTAATGAACAGCAACAAGAGACTGAGGTTGAAAATAAAAAACAACAGGAGCCACAAAAGAAAAAAATTAAAATAGAAGAAAAGAGATTCAATCTTCTATAGGAACAAACAGGCACTCAAAGAGAACTTGTTAAAACTATGATCAATATAGAAAAACAGCTTTGTAAGAAAAACGAAATCTTAGAAGAATTAAAGGAACTCTTTACTTTGAACTTTGAAATAATCCACTTTTCGCAAATTTTCTTTTCTATAAGGCTAACAACTTCCTTCAATATCACAGACATTGTGGGTTGAGCTATTCCAATATTAAAATCGTTTCCCTGAGATTTTTGGAAGCTTGCCTCTGCAAAAAACCGCAAAGCTGCACACACTTTCAGGATGGGAGGTATTGCTGTAACTCGATAGCTTTGCTCAAAGTCGTCCTTTAAAGATTCTACCAAATGAATAACTGCTTCTTTTGGAAGCCGAAAATACGCTTTAAAACTAAAAAAAATATTACTTATTAAAATCTGTCCCAATATGCAAATTGACTTACAGTGTGGGTGGTAGTTCTAAAGGATTAGAGTTGTCTCTTAATTGTCTTCTAATGGATGCCACATTTTGTACCTCCTCCTCCTCATCTTCAAAAAATAGTTCAACTAAACTTATCATTTCTGATTTGGCGTGGGAACGAGTCAACCGACCAACTATGAAAGAATACTTCAAATTACGAAGTGTTTGTACAAATCTATATCTATTTTTTGTTTAAAAAATTTGTTAAAATATATTTTTTCCACAATAAAATCACTTTTTCACAATAGTACTTCGCAAAAAATGTATTATTTTTTTTTAAGAAATTGTTTGTTTACGTTTTTATAATTAGAGATGTGTAGAAGACGATAACTCTAGGCAACTGACAAAGATTGCCTTACATAATAACATTTTAATAGTTAGTTGAGTTGCCACTTGTCAACACAACTCAAGTTGAGTTGCAATCCATAATCGAGCCAAAAATCTATTTGGAATTGAAGTTTTTTCTAAATTAATTCTTGAGTTCTAAGCATTTGGCATTAAACTTCTTGTTAATTATTACCTTGTTTTAGTATACTGTCAACGTATAAAAACGTTTTCTAATTTTAAATCTGTAAATTATTTATTAAACCAAACAATTATTATTATTATTGCATTGTTTCTTTTACAATACAATTTAAAAAAATGATATTAACAAATTATTTGAGACATCTCAGATAAAGTTTTTTTCTTTAAAAGAATTATATAGAAACAAGCACACAACATAAATTTGAAAAGAGAATTTCTCAACATTTTGATATATTCAAAATTACTATTATATCAAGTATATTTGGATCAGTCTGATTTCTTCGGAATATATATTTTAATATATAGTTATTTACGATACCTGAGCTCTCTATGCGTCAGTGGATTATTTATTTTAGCTTATCAAATAATATATCGCATAAATAGGTTATATTTATATCGCATAATGTTTTTTAATTGTCTGTTTTATTTTAAGAACCATATACATATCTTAACAAAAAGAACAATCAAAAATTAGTTTGTGATATTAATTAAAATACTTCTATTGATACAACTGTTCAATTACTGTTTTAGTTTGCGTAAAATACATATTTAAAGCATGTCACAATTCTTCTTGAATTATTATGTGGGCATCAAACGCACAGTGGCAAACAATTGAAAAAGAATCGCAAGTCGTTGTTAAAAAACATAGAGAAAAGTTTTAAATTTATGAAATAATTAAAGGGGCAAGCAAAGTTATGAGGATGATAAAAATAGGGTAAAAGGTATCGTGTAATGTAAACTAGGCCTGGCATACTACCGTACGGGTAGATCCATAGACAAGCAAGTGCATGCTTCTACGTTGACGTTTACGTGACATATGCGTGCGCCAGTTTTTACATGAAGTAGACGTAGTAAGTGAAAACTGCAATAATTTGTGAGTAATATGATCTAAAATATCTGCTTTAATATAATTTTTAACAAATTCTTTTGCAAAGACGTTTGATTACAATCTTGAGGAGTAGTTTTTCATATGTGCATTTGTTTTACAGATACATACTCATGCATGCAACGTATGTATATTTGGAGTTCAAAGTTCATGAAAGTCATAGATATATCGTATGTTTTTAAAACTATTAAAATAATGGCAGGTTGCAGCTACAGAATAGATTTCAAGATATAACTTTTATTAACACTTATGTGCTGCTGGTAATACAAATTTTTTTTTACCAAAATTGCATCTTTAGGCAGATTTTGCTTTAAACAGGTAATAAATCTGTCCTCAATTAAATTAGACAGCCGTAACTATAGTCATCGGTGCTTCCGTAATTGTTTTGAAGTTAGACTAGTGAAAAGACATATTAATTTATCTATTGCTGTTACTGTTGAAGATCGCATTGTTGTAATATAATATGATTATAGCATTATATTGCTTCTCTATTGTATCCTTTGATCCTAACAGATACTTAGTACTCCGTACAACTTGTTCATGTAAAATTTTGTTCGTGAGTGGAGAATCATTATTGCAATCCATAATTACTACAGAATTATATCCAACTTAAAACGTTCTTCAATCACTGTGACGAGTTATATAACCATACGATCACTATTTATTTTGGCTGATAAAACAAAATCAACAAGTTAGTTTATTTTTAAAACTGAATCAACAAAAGATGTTGTTATTCAAATTAAAAGCATACTTCGATAAGAAAACAGACTCGAAAACAAAGTTTAAGCCAACAGTTGTGCAAACTCCTCAATATAATAGTTCTATTAGACGACATATTTGTATATGTACATTCACTATCCATCTATTATATACATTATTTTATATGTGTGTAAGGACTGGTCTGTTTTTTGAGGTCCTTCAAAACTAGAATGACACCTCGTATCGAAAATACAAAATATTTTGTTCTTTTAAGCAGCGGTAAAATAACTAAATCCAGAATGTATTTAATTCAAACGACTTCCGTTAAAGTAACAGCCTTTTCATTCAAACAGTTATAAGTGAAAAAATTAAGGAGGTGATAAGAGAAAGTTTTGCCACTCTCAACTATTCCACTGATATTGACAAAACTTAAAACAATTTTTTAATTTGCTATATAAGAGGATCGTTTTATTTTATTAATTATGAACGGGTATTATTGTTATTCGAATTGAAAATATATAAGGAGCTTGGCTATTAGTCAGTCTTAAGTTTGAATCGGCACATTTAGAAAACATGAATTATTTTAAGGATTCGTTTCAAATTATATATATTTATTATGTTAGTTTATATTTTGGGGTTTTTTAAACTCTTTAATTTTAGTTATGTGCTAGTTTTTTTCCCCCAAAATTTTATTTAAAAAAATTCAAATTGATCAGTTGAGGGGTTTTAGCTAGTTCCTAAGCGCATTTTACTGGGCCTAATGCAGATCATCAGGGAACCTTTACCCAACATTTCTTAGAATAACTAAGGACATTTATTTCATACTTCCACTTTACTAAGTGAGAAGGTTGGAAACCAAATATCAAAGTCACAACAAGAACTCACTCATCAAATTTCCTTTTTTATTTATTATGTTCTAATCATTTAATTGCGGTCATAGTTGGGAAAATATTTGCCCAAAAAGCTGTAACTATTAAATACTAATGAAAAAGATTTTAATTCAGACAAGAGTTTCTGGACTTCAACAGTTTCCCATAATATTCATGAAACTATTTCATTTAAGATTTTGATCTGAATAAAAATATATTTCTTTAGTGTTTAGTGGTCACGCTTTTTTTGGCCAAAAGTTTTCCAAAAGTGATCGTATCTTTAGAATATATATTTTTTGGGGATAACCACCAATACATTGTCTTGACACTATAAAAAGTAGGAGAGAGTGAGGAGATGTAGAGAGATAAGAACATGGAATTAATTGGTTATTTCATCTGCGATGATAATGGGTGCTGCATTTAATGTGTCAATAGCTGTCGATATTGTACAGGGGATATAACATAAAATTGTGCTCTCATGTAGAAAAAACTGAGTGCGAAATCGAACAAATTATCTTGAAATCAATATATAATCCAACAGCATTTAATTTTTTTAGAAGATTTATAGATTTTTTTAAAAAGAATTGTAATTTCAAGAACAATAGAAAGAAAATTTGGCCATCTATAAATTATAACAAAAAAAGAATTGTAATATATTTTTAAATCAGCCAATAATTAGCACCCACAGATGATTTTTATTTTCGATATATATTTTGAGAAAACAAAAATACCAAAACTGTGGTACATTTCATATCAAAAAGGATTTTATATGACCAAAAAAATGTTATCAGAAAAATATTTCTTTTCCATAATATTTTATTTTTATATGTTCCAGATGTATAGAGCTTTTTAACTCAAATTGAAATCGAAATAATATTTAGGGCTGGTATCTACCAAATAATATTACAGTCATGCGAAAGATAATTATTCGAACATTCGAACAATTAATGTTTGAATGCACATAATTTTTCATATTTAAATAATATATAATTGAAACTTTTTTTCAATGCTATTTTAACCGTAGCGTCAACAATTTCTAACAGAATCTTTACCATTTGCTGCTTTATTACAAATAAAAAAAGGACAATTTCAAAAAATATAAATGAAATATTTGAAATTGTATGTAGCACATACAAACTTATTTATGAATATTTTTAATAAATATTATCTCATATTTAATAACATGATTTAGTTTAAGCTAAAGATAGAAAGATTTTTTTAGTTGTAGCCTCTTGTTAATAAAAAAAATTGTAGATAAATTAACTATTTGATTGGACTATTATAATATGAAATTTATTTGTTGTTAAACTGTGGTTAAGGTCTACTGACGATTTGGTATAAAACGCCAATGAAATGCATATAGACATTGCTTAACCACCCAACAAATAAATTTGACATTATTAAAAAATATTGTATTAATATTTCTTTTGAAATATTTGATTTCTTTTAAGTTTTTCGAATCAAATTTTTCATTCTTTATTCGTTCGAGTTTCTTGATAAAAGTTTGAAATTATTTGTCTGTTCAGGCAAGCAAAAAGTTATGAAAATTTTTTTAGATCGAGTATAAAACCCAAACAATTGACAGCTCTACTAAATAAGTTAAGCTCTCTACGAGGCCTGTCCGATAACAATAAGGTGACTTAAGTTGTCTCAAAACCAATTCATTTATCAATTTAAATATTTCCTCATTCAAAGTAGTTATTTTTATATGCTGAGGTTAGTGTTTTATATCAGTGTTTGAACAATTCATGAAAGAACTATTACCAAACCACTGAAGTGCGTTGAACTGCACGTCAGTTCTCTCAGGCAGTTGTAGATAATTATCTGATGGCATTTTTAACATGTTTTCGTTCATATTTTACACACTATTTTGAAAAAGGCGATGTTCATTATAAAATATTCATCGCACGATACAACATCAAAAACATCTTTCAGAATATCGCCTCAAAATGGCATTCAATTGTGTTACACTGTTTAAAAAAAATTGATTCTAAAACATGTGCTGTATTTTCATAGACTTTTGCTTACTGCAAAAAAGTTAACACTTGATTTTGTTGTTTAAAAAAATAGAAGTGGAACATAATGTGCTGATGAGTAAAGAAATATATAAAATATATTCGCGATATTTTTAGGCGCCGCAAAAATTCATAAATTCCGATCGCATGCCAACTGTTGTGTTATAAAAATATTCACATACATTTTCTACCTAAAAATATTTGCGCAGCAGCATATTTTATTGGATCGCACAGATGCATTAAAACATTACAAATATGCCAGCCTTAGAAACTCAAATAACAATTCTTTTTATATATCAACGACGCTAAAAATAAAATAATTACTCCGTTATTTAGCCAAAAGTAGTAGAATAAAAAATAAAATTAAAACTCAAAGGAAACAAAAGGAACACTCTCCCCTCAAATGCGGTTGAAACTAATTGCATTTTTATGCGTGTGTTAAATGCAGTTCATCCCAGTTAAATGGAATTATACAAAGGACATTCATTCCATAACTGGAACAAAAGGAAAATAAAAATGTAATTAACACAAAATAAGAAAGAAATGCTCATTAAAACGAATTCCAAGTAACGAACAACAACATAGTGACTCGTACAGTCAAGGGTTTTTGGTTTTTCATTTCCTACAACCGCGTAAACTTTAAGTGGGAATTTACGGGATCCGAAACGGTTCGTATAGCATTCATATATTCCCACTGATTGCAATTTATAACGACAAAGCGCTCAATATGAAATACTGATACTATTTATTGAAACCAGCTGAAATACATTGAACCATATTGAAAATTTTTTGTAGTGCCCTCTCGGAAATTTCACTATTGGAGTTGGTAGTGCTATTAAAAGTAGCAATATCGGATTTTATTTAACCAGTTTTTGAAATTTTTTTATATATTTTCACTTGTTATTCATTTTGTGTTCACTGTTAACACAAATTTCTGCAATCTGTATTGTATCATTTTTACGCTTATTTGGGCAAATATTTGACAAGTGTAAACTTATCTTAAGAAACAATTTTGTTTGTGCAATACTTATTTAATCAAACATAATTCACAAAAATATATTGTTAATGATTTATTTTGCTAGTAGTTTTTTTTGTGAAATGTGCCCATAATTATGAAAGTGGTCTAAGTCATATATTTCTTGTTTCGAGATATTAAATGAATTGCATTTGAATAAATTAAAAAATATTTTTGCATTATGCGACATTTTAATTTATAATTTCATTAGCCTTAATTAATGGAAATTTATTATTAATATGAAATTTTGTATGAATTTCGTACGATACTATTGTTTTTAATGTTTAAATTGACTCAGACCATTTTAAAAATTAACTGAATGACTTAAAGAAATAAAGAACTTTGAGTTTTACTTGAAGCAATAATTTGATTGAAATAATTCGTGAAAATTATTAATTATATAATTATTTAATTTTAAACCGTAAGCCATTCTTATCATTATTTTGAGTATTTAAGATTCTTAAAATGTTCCTGAAAAACTGGAGGGATGTACGGTAGTAAACTCATAATATCTTTATGTTTTTCGTCCGATACTGGTCTAATGGTGGTGTATAATGGAAGTAATTTAATATTTCCGTATATTTTTGGTCTTCCTCTTTTAGATGAAAGATCCAAAACGTGAAATTTAGAATCATCTAAAGAAGTTTTATAAAATATTTTATAAGGTTAATTTTTCAAATATTTAAAATTATATAAAATATATAAGAAATATATATAAAAAATATACATAAATATATAAAATATATAAATTATTTGCCACCAGTAATTTTATTAATTCCGAAGCGCCAAACTGTATTATATGGTTAGATAAACCGGAATGAAATTGTCGTAATTATTAAAATTTGACTGCCATTTATTTTGTTATGTAGTTCAGAAATGCGTCAAGGAAGCCCACGTGCCATTTTCTAGTTGCTTATATAATTTCTTTAAATTTTTTACTTAGGCCACTTTCATAATTAACACTAAATGAATCCCATATAATGTTGAAATTACAACCATTATCTAATGGTTCATTTTTGACAACTTCGTAAAAATTACATTGAATAAATTTAGTTTAAAATAATGTGGTACGAAATAACTGATAAATTGATTTTTTTTTAAATTTTGACTTAGACCACTTTCATAATTATGGGCACAAACATTTCATTAAATTATTTGACTAAATTCCTAGAATCTCTATAATATATTCCGCTTTCCCAGGAAATAGGAAACCCTGCCCCCATACAAAAACCCACACACTGGAATGTAGGAAAGAGAAATTGAAACGAGACAAATTAGTGGTTTTAAGAGAAACATTCTTTACTGTTAAAAAAGCAAATTTTAAATGAAAAATAACATGTCTTTCGAAAAAACAAGAAAAACTTAATTTCAAACAGAAAAGAATTTTCAATTAAATGCAGCTACAAAAGGGCCTTTTGTTTGCGAATTTCTTTTTCTCATTGAAAATTAAAAAAAAAAAGGAAAACGTGCTAGAAGAGCGTATGTTTATTTGCAAATTCTTTTGGCACCGTATAATTTTCACCAACACGTACGTGAGATTTCCCTCTTTTATATTTACAAGCTTGCATCCGTGTCACATATACACATGACATACACTAGAGTACATTCTTCTCGTATTATGGAGAGGCATGCGAACTTAACTCTTGTGTAAGTATGTGTTAGTTGTCGCATAAGAATGTGATTCGTATCTCTTTATTATGCACCTTGATTTTTGGCTTTTTTTCATTATCAGCGGTACTATTCGATTGTATAAGAGATCGCGTGAGAGCTCGCTTGCTTTGCTGTGATTTTAGCAGCTCTTCTGTACGTGTTTTGCATTAATTGCAGAAAATATTTCATGTTTCCCATATTGTATGTGTGTAAAAATTCTTTGCAATGATAGCAATTGAGTTAACGTTAATTTTCGTTAGCTGCCTTAATATGGAATATATCAGTTAATTGTTTTCTCCAAAGTTAAAATATGTGGGTTGCATGTACTATACAAATGTTTTTCTTCTAGGAAATAGTTTGCTTGCATTGGTGTACACCATTTGCAATAACATGCTTAGGCACAAGATATTAAGAGATTTTGAAATATTTACTAGGCTAAAACCATTTTAAATGAATGCATAAACGATTATGAACTTAAAGAGGTCTTCCAGCTAGAATCCAACCAGCCAATTGAATGAGTATTAAAATTAGTTTCATTATATATGTATTTGTAATTACCACATCATCTAAAAAGCTATATTTAATATATTGAAACACTTGTCCTAACATTCTTGTTAATTAAGTTTAAATGAAGTCTCACAGATTATGCCAAATGAATTAGTATTTGCAAAAGTATAAATATTTTTGTTTATGTAAATTAATGTTTATTATGTTCATTATTTGAATTAAAATTTTAAAAACTCTCAACTAGAATTAAAATTCAAGTAAAGGATTATACGTAGTCTTAAGGCCATCTGTTGCAATGTCCAGCTTCAGATCTGTACACATGTCGTATGCATATATAAACGTATGATTATGTTTAAATGACTATTGGCATTTAGTTTTATCTGGTTTAAACTTATAAATACGAATACACATGCCTAAATATAATATTGAAAATATGCTACTCGCCTGTACGTTGTATAAACATTTTAAAATTAAATTTATTGCACTTGAAAAGCTGAGAGTATGAATTCAAAAACAAAACATTTCATTGCACATTTGAGATGGTTAAAATTAAAGTACATGCTTCAGTACGAACACATTAAGAAATGGATGATGCCTGCTCAGTGATTTTGCACATGTACTGTATGATTCAGCATATAAAATGCAAGCAGGTATTGGGAAAGTATCTTATTTATAGATGTGTTAGTGTTGTTTTGAGAGTGTCAATAATGACAACTTATCCAAATTGTATTAAAAGGATTCTTAGAAAAGTCATTATAAACATTATTTTCGTACAGCGACAGGTATTCGATTTGGCTAATGGTATTAATATTCAATAATAGATTTTGGACAATTAATCAAACACGCTACAAGACTTAGTCCCCTTTCACACACATCAGGTTTACTTGATCAGTTTTTCTTCAATTTTCTTTTAAAACTGCATTCACTTTCATACACGAAGATATTGTTTCATCAAGTTTCATTGTCGCTGCTTTCAGCTCTATATGCTTTTTGATATTCTGTAGCCAACTTTGAGTGAAAAGTTTTCTAAAACTTGATGGTACAGTCAGGTCTATACCTATTTTCATTCTCTTCTCTCCTTTCTCCGATAAAATCAAGACTTGATGAGTCAAATTTGATGTGTGCGAAAGGGAACTTATACAGTCCATACCGGCTATAAGAAACTTCAAAAATACCACAAAACGATTTCTTAAATTCTGCTTTTTCTTATAAGCAATTATGGTGTGTAAGAAAATTATTTCTTATAAACGTATTTATCAATATAAGAAACTTTTCTAAGAACTGGAGATTCAAAGGATCATGCTTGTTTAATAAATAATTTTGTATAAAAAGTAAAGTATATATACAGTGCATTCACGATAATATGAATACGCTGATATACTAACAGTTCAAAATATGAAAAAAATTTCTCTTCCTCTCAGAACTCTTAAATGTGAATATAACGCAAAAGCTTTAAAGCCTTTTCATTAACGAGTCTTATCACACTACGAAGTCTCGAATTTAAATTGAAGACTGGTTTAACTCTAATTGAACTGCACAATAGTTTGGGCATTTCCGTAGCTGTCTGCTTTTAAAGTGTCAACTGTCAAACAAAATTTGTTACATACATTCACCTGTAACCATGGTACAATTATATACTAGGTAGTCTCAAAGCGCCATCTGGCTTCTTTTTATTATGATAAAACCTGTCAAATTTTGTTTGTGTTATACAAGCATTTGGGGGATTCACACTGTAGTCATAAGTCATAAGATAATAGCACACTATATGCACAGTATGCTAAATAAATTTGTATAACAGCTGCTGCCTTGCTATGAGCTGAATACATATATATTGCGGCGGCATACGGAAAAAAGTTCAGTAGCTGTCAGCTACGTAAGTTAAACCAGAAAAATTTTTCACTTGCATGTATTTAGTTTTTGCAATTTAATGCTCTTTCAATATTTTTTATGTTATGAAAATGTGATTTAATGTACAGGCATATGCATAGGAAAGAAAAAATTTTTAGCCGGTTTTAGTCGTGAATCATATATAAGTAACGGCGGCAAACATATACCATCGCCGTCTCGCCTAAAGATTTTCAGCCGTTCGACTTAGTTCTCTAGAGTATTTTATGACAACACAAAAACATATCTGAAGGAGTGCTATTATTTATGACTTTTTTATATGCAGCACAACGACAACTTTCTTAAATCGGTCTAAAATTTAATGACTTTATGACAATATGACTAAATAGCACGAAGTGTGAATACCCCAAATGTTATGTTTACAAATAATATCTTGTGCAAAAAATACAAGAGCAAGTACTATTTCTCTTATATCCATTTACAACAATAAGATACTCTGTAGTTTTAATTGTTGTTAATTTCTGGTATTCTTGCGGCAAACTAGTAGATAATTCTATTATTTTATTAATTTCTTATATAGTATAACATATAGTCACATATAGGCACAAGACTTTAATTTTAAAGATACTAGAAATGTTGAATAAAATAGACAAAAAGAAACCTGTTGGCGGACTTCTATTAAAGGAAGCAATCAAAGATCTTCTCTAGAAAATTACAGAAAATTCTTCGGAGTTAAATGCTCTCAGTGGATGTATTGAAAACTTTATATACCTGGAGAAAATATTTCTTCGCACACCCGGTTTATGGATTATTTCAAAATAAAACTGAAAGCGATAATTGAAAAGCTCTGAATATTCAGTGTTCAACAGTTTTATTTCGGAATTCATGTACGTGTCTTAATCAGAAGAAATAGCTGCTAAACAGCAGCCAGGGGCGTTTTTCTGCTTAACATAAAATCAAATTTTTAATATGGAATAATTGATCAACGAGATTTGAATGTATTGGAAATTTTGAAAGAGCGAAATGTTACAAACCGATTGATGAAAGAAAATTATAGATTTCATTTTATTTATAAAAACAGACAATAAAATTTATTATATAAAAAGATCTGCTTAAGATAAAAAAAATATTTTTTAAATAAATTTAATATAAATAAAGATTCTCAAATAAAAAACTTTAAAAAATATTGTTAATATACTCGTGACTAGAAATCCCGGTATGAGTGAATAAGAAATATTTTATATTTTACATACGAAATAAAGTTTTATAAAAATAATGAAGGAACTCATGCCGATATATAAATATATTTTTATAATTATATCGAAATTAATTTATAAAAAGTTCTCTTTTGTTTTCAAAAATCTCTAAATTGCTCACACTGCTGGAGTGTACGCTAAATGCAATACTACTTTGCATCTTCTTCCTTTTTGGATTTTGAGGAAAATTTAATTAAAAGGTTCGTGCTGAAACAAGTATCAAGTGTGCAATAAATGAATGTTGAGAAGTATTGAAATGATTGTATACCCGGCAGTACTTTGACGGTAGAATATATAAATATTATTCTTGAATTATATGTGGATTTACTTAAAAATAAAGTCAGATAAACCATATGGAAGAATAAGTTTATCCGTTCATTTATTTCACCTTTCAAAGTTGGATAATAAGACTGTAATTTTTACATACCTGCGACAATTTTACTCCTCTTCGCAGCTGAATGTTGCACTGCTTTTATAGTATTTTAATTTCGTAATGAAAATATACAAAAATTTTTACTTTTATAAACTCAAGACTGATCAAAAACTGTTTTTAGCTCAATTACTCTTATTTACTTAATTTAAGCCCTGCAGTTACACTACCAATAAATTGCGTTAAGATATAAAAATAAATGTTTCTTAATCCAGAAAATTCATGATTAAGCCGTGTTTATATAGTTGGCAGTACTGCATATCAGGTGTTACCAGACAATCTTCACAATATTTAAACCGAAATTCCTTGTTAATATCAAAAAAATTTGTGAAAAGTGACAGTCCAGTCAAATTGAATGGTTAAAAGCGACAGAACATAAAAAGCAATCGCATATAACTTGCTCGAATTGCATATTCAGTAATTTATTAAAAGTAAACTAATTGTTTATATAGATTCTCCCATCGCTACAAAACAAAAGTTTCAAAAAATCAAAATCTTAGAATGCGCAATTGCTTGAACAAGCGCGCATGCGCATTGAAATTTTAATATAAAATGAATTATATAACCAGAAACAAATTATCGCTGGCAATAATGATCCCAATTGGAATACACTATATATGAAAATTGGCATCGATAGCGAATGAGTGCATACTCGTGTAACTGCTGGGTATTTTAATTGCATGTACATATCGTCAGCTTAAATGCAAAATCATATACGTAAGAAATAAAAAATCAAAAAGTCGATATCCTTTTTACAAATTATTGTTCAAAACGCTTTGGCATGTGCTGTAAAAGAATGTAAAAACATTTTAATAAAATATCTTTAATTATGATTTTCTTCCCATGTCGTTTTAGCCAACTTGAGCCAACGTTATGGATCTGAACTAATTGGTAAATAGTATAAAAATGACAATATTTTTATTGAACAGGTAAAGAATTAAAATGTGTAAATTGAACACTTAACAAGTGTTGACCAACATTAATTTAATTTATTGTTATCGTATTTATGGCATGAAATAAAATATCTGTAAACAAATTCTTCAGGTAAACTCATCCATTGTGGTGTATGTAAGTAAAATTGTTTGTATGAATATATAAATTTAAGACTAAAATAACGAGTTAAGTTAAATGAATATGATACTTGAAAAACATGTTGATGAGAGTATGACTTTTATGAGGAGCAAGAAAACAATTGGAGGAAATAATGGAACAAAAAATTCAGGAAAATGGGACATGAAGAAAATATTCAAATGGTAACACAGGTATTATAACACACAAGTGTTAACATCAGGTTGATACAGTTCTCGGATTGTTTTTCACAATAAAATTTGTGTAAATAGAAAACTGTTATCACATTCAACTAAGCCACCTAAACAGTGGTGATAAACACAATATACACATGAGCACTGAAGATGAAAATGTAGCGACTTTCGAAAACAGCTGTTCTGCTCTGCTGTGTAAGTTGAATAAAACTGATGTTGACTTCCTTTGTGCCTAGGAATATTTATCATCATGGCTTTCTGAGATTTTAACTAAGTTAGAACAATTTAGCCTATACAAATATTAATATTGGAGGAAATAATGTCTACGTTTCTATAGTGGATGTGTGATAGAGTTATAGATTGCAAGGATGTTGGATCACCCATTTGTATGTAGATATTTAAGTTAAAGACTTGTTAAATTAAATTTCAATCCTTTTGCGTTACACATTTGGTCCACTTAATATAGGATATATTTGAAATTTTATGTTGCTTGAATACTCACTATTGTACAGTCAGAAGTTACTTTCATGGATTTTATTTTCCAGCAACTCGCAAGCTATTGTTTTATAGGATAGACATAAAAAATAATTGTGAATAGGAACTGCTAATTTATGACATCTGGCATATTCATAAAAATATTTTATAGTTAATAAATGCTTATTTAACGGAGTGTGTATTATTCATTTTATGTTACTCTGTAGACTGAGTGGTATATGACTTGTGTTTTCTAAGCCGATACACATGTTAACAGTTTTAATAAAATATTTTTAGTATAAACAAAGATATCGTTGAAATTACTGAAAAACAAAGTGTTCATTTAATTGCCAAAGGATGTTAATATGTTCAGATATATATATATATATATATATATATATATATATATATATACATTGTAATGATCTCGCATAATGTTCAGTCAACAATTCCTTTAAAGAAATCTTGTCCTTAATATGAAAACATAAAACGATTTAAAAAATATTTACAGAGATAAAGTTTATGTGTGAGCAACACCAATTAAAAGGACATGAATACAGTCAGTATTTTGCTGATAGGAAAAATGAACATGTCCTAATTGCGTTAGATTTTTGTTCCATTTTAACTTCGAAACATCAAATAACACTGCACAACAAGATTAATCTTTTGCAAGGCTCCAAGTTTTAACTAGTTAATTGGAACAGACGCAAATGACAAACTGTATGGAAATACAAGCATTTAAAAATTAAATCTTTTATTTTCATTTGGGAATTACAAAAATTCCATCACTTTTGATTATTATTATTATAGTGAACCGGAAAAGTGAATCTGCAGCCTTTAACTTTTTTGCTTTTGCGTATATTAAAAGTAGTACAGATTTCAACCTAATTGAACTTGCAGGATATAAATACCTTCCCCCCCATGATAATTTAACATGTATTTTACATCTATTTTAAGGAAACTTTATAAATAAATTTTTAGTGAAATCCATTTGAAACTTTTTATTGTTGTTAATATGAAAACATAAACTGTTAAATTGGCATAAGCAACGAATTACAACCAATTCAAATGATGGTTATGTGGTCCTTATATCATAAATGCGGGTATTGGCCAACCAAAAATAAGTCGCTTAAGCTTTTGACAGGCTTTTCTTTAATAATGGACAAGAGTTTGAGCCGGCACAAGCCTATTGATAGGAAATCTCTACCTATTAAAAATTTGTTTTATTTTTTTTGCACAGTGTAATCATAAAAAAGTAGATATTTCCTATGCATTTCCAAAGTAAAAAAGTTTATGTTTATCTAAATAATTTATCTCTGTAACTTTTCCATTCCTTTATGTTTTTACCCTCAGGTTATTTCATTCCCATATACGACCAACTGACGTAACGTGCATTTTACAAATTCAGCTTAATGCATAGCTGAGCCAAAGAAGCACAACTTATAACAACATCGTCACTAGTGTATTGACACTTAGAGCCAATTATTGAAATATTTACTTAAGATGTCGGTATTTCGGAGCGCTTATGCACATCCATTTTTCTTTTCAGAAACATTTATTATAAAGAATGAAGGGCGCTACGAAGTTTTTGAATTTTTACAACAAAAAAAAACCATCGTTGGAGGATCGTAATCATGGGTCAATCACTTAATCGTTAGATTTTATCCCCTGCGTCTTTTTCGTATTCTCATTATTAAAGAGACCCATGAGAAGATGGTGTTTTGAGATAATGAAGGAGATGAAATTCGAGTAGGTGAAAGAGCTCAAACACATACCAAAAGCTTGCACAGTGGAATTGGGGACGTATTACGGCATTCAATACCGAACTAAATTTCAATTTAAATTGTATTGAAATTTCGATCGATATCGCAATCAGAATCAGCACAAGTGCGTTATATCGGAGAGGGACTCGTTTAAATGGTTGAATTAAATAGTTTTTGAGAAAAATTAATACTCATAGACTAATGTTTGAATGATTAAAAATATTATAACTAAAATTCAAATACTTATTGTTATTTTAGTACTGAATACCACAAGAAAACTCGCTACCCCCTACTAAATACTCTATCAGTAACTTAACTAACTTTCTTTCATTTCACATTATGAAATATTTCGTTGAGAGTTTTTTCGTTTTTAGTATTTCTTCACTCAGAGACTTTTCAAAATAAATGTCAGTTATGTCAATTGGTCATATGAGCGGCGATATGAAATCGTATCATCCTTTTAAATTCATAAAACTCAACTTTGATAGCATTTTTTTATATGATAAAAAATATGTGATTATTTTTCATTTACATTTCAAAACAATATCAAGTAGTTCGGAAAAATCATATACAATAATAACATAAACAAGCGATAATAAATGGAAAAGGAGTAATTGAATTTTCACAAGGATATGTGAGATGAAACTGAATAGTTTGAAGGAAAATAAAATAACAGGGAAGTAAAGCAACATCGCAACAATTCAATTGGAAGGAATATAATTTATGGCAGTCAGTACGAAAGAAATTCATATTATTTTTACTATTTTCCCGGCCAGGCATTGGGTATTGGATAACACGTATGCAGTAGTTGTTAAGGTCTTTTTTAAATTAAGCCATTTATTATTTTATGGATTATAAATTCACAATTCCAATTTCTCATTCGGAATATATTTTTTGACAGTCGTTTCATTCTTCTTCAGAAAAGCAGAACTCGTTTTCAATTTAGATAATTTTAGTTAGACCGACATGACCCTTCCGATCCAATGCATCGTACAGGAATTTCTATTAAGGGAGGGTACAGTGTTGAGTCTACAGACGACGAGAGATGAGAAGATAGAGAATTGGTTGTAGTCATTTTCTCATTTAGCGGGTGAATTTTTCGCTTCAGCACCGGCAGTTTTTAGGGCGATTTAAATCAAAATTATATTCTTCTACAAATTTTCAATTTATATATAATTTTTTGTAACATTTAGGGCTATTCCCGCACTTAGTAATTCTCATTATGTCTACGTTAAATTGTATACATATTATTTATAGATCGTAAAAGTTTGTTGGAGTAATTTAAAAATTAAAATTTGTTTTATAGAGCATCTCAATTCAAAATAAATTTTATCTTTTTAAACTAGAAGTCTTTAAATATTTTTGTATGTATATTTTGAAAAAGAAAAACACTAAACTGTTGTGAATTAAAAGGCACCACTTTTTAGATATATAGGGTGTTTTTTATAGAGTGATACAACTTTGAGCTAGCATCACTGCTTTAATTACCACCCATTTAACAGTTGATAGTTGATTTTTGTTTAATTTGCTTTGACATTTTCTTATAGATCGACTTACACTAGAGCAACGCGTGAAAATTGTGGAAATTTTTAATCAAAATAATGGCTCTGTTCGTCAAACTTATCGTGCTCTTGGTCCATTAAAAATTTAATTTTCCGATGAAGCCCATTTTTGGTTTGAATGGGTACGTAAATAACCAGAATTGTCCCATTTGGAGTGAGGAGACTCCACAAGCTTTTGTCGAAACACCATTACATCCACAGAAAACTACTGTTTGGTGCGCTTTATGCGCTGGCGGAGTCATTGGCCCATATGTCTTCAAAAACGATGATGGTCAGAATGTTGCTGCTTGTGAAAATAGGTGTTCCAGATTGCGCCTTGCACGCACTAGCCGTTAGGGCCACATGGCCAAAATCATATTTTAACATTAATGACATAAAATTTTCTATCTAATAAAGCTCGTTCTATTGATATCAAAAATATTTTTCTATGTTTTATTATGATTTAAACTTGTATCACTGCATAAAAAACACTCTTTATTAGCCCAAGGCAAAACATATTTGTTTTTTAAATACAAAGTTTAATAATTTAAAATTAAAATTCACATTAAAACCCCAATTTTATAATATTGTGTATTTAATTAAATAATTTAAAAATCAAAATTTTACTTGTGTTATCAAATTAATATTTTTATTTAAAAATCCCACATACGATTTGGAAAATGCTCAATTTAATTATGGAAAATTTTGAATTTTTCTGTTAATTAGTTGAAATAAATTTTGGAAAGATGTAATTTATGCATGCCTTTTTTGTTTAAAGTGATCAATTTTTCTTATTAACCTGTAAAACGTTCCATTTTTAGCATCAGAAGTCTCATGGTCGCTTAAAGTTTTTTGAATTTCAATTTCAGGCTTTATAATTGAAATCTCCCAATTACCAGCATCAGAAAGTTCATTATCGCTTAAAATTTTTTGGATTTCACGCAACAAATCTGCCAACATGTCTGAAGAAATTTCTATTATACCATAGAAAATTCCCAGCCATTCATTATAGTTCAGGTCACCATTTTCCGCATCCACAAATCCCTGCTCTGAAAAGATCAAAGCGATGCCCCATATCTTATTAGTGTCCTTTTTTATATCGGAATCTTCATCTGAATTTATTGGCTCAGCATCTAAGGATACCAAATCAGGATAAGCCCTTCTTTGCGGTGCACTATGGACGCCAGCAGCTACACACACCAGCAGTAAAAAGTGAATTTGAAACATTTTTTTTCCACTCAATATTTTGTTCTATAGTTTGCAATGCTTGTCTATGATATTTTCGCTGCTATTTTCTCAGCTTTTATACCAGATTTCTTGCAATTAAGTTAAGAATGCAAATTACAAAATAAATCTCAGATAATTACTTTGATTTATGGCGTTTGAAGTGAATAGTTGAAAAGTCTTGCATTGAAATATAACAGAACGATAACGTTTTTCAAATGATTTTATCTCTTTGATTTTCTTAATTTCATAGTTAACTTTCAACATGGATGTGTGTAAAACTATTTAACTTTGAAAAATAAAATTTCAAATTTTAAACGAATGCCTTTTAATAACCCTTTTATGGAAGGCTATCTGAAGGCTATCTCTATCAACATGCATCTCTTTGTACAAAATCTTCTGCGCGATATATGCATTTCACCTTTCATTCTGTTGGCAGAGTAAAGAAGTGCATAATTTTGTGTGTTACTGTATTTTATATGGAATCTATTTTTTGCTCAAATTTCAACTGGAGGCATATTAGCAGGAATAAATTAGCAGAACTTTCTAAAGGCTTGCAGGTGAAAGTGTTAAGAGGCCTAGTTAAAAACTTTAAATTTTTATTCCAAACCCTTTTAATGACCCTTTTATGGAAGGCTAACTGAAAGCCTAACTCGCCTCTGTCAAAAAGTTTTAAGTGCGGAATGGAACGAACTGAACTTGTAAATTCTAGAAAAGGAGTACAGGGTCCTTTGAAAAGGCCTCCTCCATACTCCTGACTTTTTATATTTTATTTACTTTATTGTCAAAATTTTGTTACTCATGATGTAACAATATAAGGTGGCAATAATGGGACGGACAGCATATACAACATCGCAATGATGAAAAGTTTTATGTATTTGTATTCCAAATATCGTGTGTTTTTTATAGAGTGATACAAGTTTAAAACATAATAAAACATAGTATTATATTTTGATATCAATGAAGCGGTCTTTGGTGGATAGAAAATTTTATGACATTAATGTTTAAATATGATTTCGGCCATGTGGCCGCCAAGGCTGGCGCGTACAAGGCGCAATCTGGAACACCAATTTTCACAAACAGTAACATTCTGATCATCATCGTTTTTGAAGACATATGGGCCAATGACTCCGCCAGCCCATAAAACGCACCAAACAGTAATTGTCAGTGGATGTAATGTCGTTTCGAAGAAAGCTTGTGGATTCTCCTCACTCCATATCCGACAATTCTGTTTATTTACGTTCCCATTCAATCAAAAATGGGCTTCATCGGAAAATAAAATTTTTAATGGACAAAGTGCACGATAAGTTTGACCAACAGAACCATTAAAAATTTCCAAAACTTGCAAGTAAGTCGATTTATAATAAAATGTCAAAGCAAACTAAACAAAAAGCAACTGTCAGCTAAAATAAAGCAGTAATGCCATTTTAAAGTTGTATCACTCTACAAAAAACACCCTATACCTTGCAAATTAATTTACAAAGTATCAGTGCACAGAAACCGATAGTTGACTTAGCAAAATACATTGAAGTGCTGCACACATACAAACACAACGAAGACTTATTGTACAAAAAAAAAACCTTAAATTCAATAATAACTTTGTATTATGCTTTTGAAGAGATCCTGCAAATAAATGCACATGTGGGATGATCCTTTTTTTATCGTTCAGAAAGAAACGTTCAAATACATTCTTCAATCATCATTTCTATTGTAAATTCGCAGTATTAAGTATTAAAAACTTTGCTTTTAAAATATATCTTATTGAAAACCTATTAATTTGAATATGTATTTTGTGGGTAAAATGAATAAGTGGAAAAATAAAATGTTTATTACAACAATTGTTTCATATAAACAATTGTAATAATATTACCTTTGTATGTATGAATATATATAGAAAATTTAAATTCTTTAAATTTTGTTACATTTTTTATAACAATATTAAAAGTGTTATCAAACATAAACTTCTATTTCTTGCTCAACAGAAAAGAGTTTGTGAATCGCTGCAAAAGAGTCCGTTTGCCGAATCCGAATACAGTATTATGAAGTCGACCATCACCTCTATTACCTTTTAGCCGTTTTTCTTACCTCAAAAAGTTTTAAAATGTGATTATTTCACTGCAGACTTTTTAATTAAGAAAGCTAATAGAGCCAGCATTTATTTGTTGCTCCCCACAAGTGACAGATTTTTTTTTCATTATTTTCAATGTGAGCTAATATAAATTAAATTTTATTAAATAAATTAATTAAATTTAAATAATACAATTGGTAAATAGAATTCTCCAGCTACTTATTATATATTATTATCCTCTGGCACTTCATCCATGGTGTCCACAACTTTTCTTCGTCCCATGGCAAAAGGAGCTTCATCATTGGTCTTCACATAAAATGTACCCCTCTTGGGTGTAGAGGGCTCTCCACCCATTTTAAACTCCTCCCCAGAATCAGACATAACCCAAATATTTCGCGATTGCCGTTCGCAACGTGTACCCCAAAACCCTAATTTACTCGTTATAGACTCTGCAAAGAAATGATGAGCTCTGGAATGGGAACAACCATAGAAGTAGCACTTTTTCTGGTCTCTGCCAAAGTTGGGATAGAATGTAGCATGGCCAACGGGATCCTGAAAACCTAAACTGCTGCTAGTTTGTATGGATTCAACATAATCAGCATCGGAGGCATCCAAACGATAATCACTACTGCGATTACGAAATTTCGGACCAGCTGGATCCAAAGCAAATATGGTATTGAAGCGAAACGGATATACTTGTTTCCCAGCACTGCCTGCTATCTGGGCTCCCAGTGAATGGCCAATAAGATAAACATCACCAAAATACAAATTCGTTTTCAAATGCAAGAAACGCACAAATTCGGCCAAAAGAAAACCCAAATCATCAATTAAGTCTACCACACCAAAATAGTTGACATTCGATGAGACAACACTCCAGTCAACCACAATAACATTGAAATCAATTGACTCATCTAAAATAACTTCATTATTATTTTTATCAAATGTGATGTTGTCTGGCTGTTGCTGCTCTCGTGACTCCGCGGCTGATGTTGCTGCCGGTGGTATGGTGTCATTGCTTGCAATTGCCTCATCTTCTTCTGAATTTGTTGCATCATAAGAGGCTTTTGTGAGATTCATGTAAGCATTTTTTACAGCACGATTGAAAGTCCCCTTGCTTTGACTCATCCAACCATGTATGATGATTCTGCAAGACAAAGAGAAATAAACGAAAACAATGTGCTTAATTTCGATTTGAAAGTTTGTAATAATAAAATCTTGTTGAAAATCTCTCTTTGACGGGAAGTACTTAGAAGTTTATTATAAGTACTTCACACAATTAAGCGAGTTTCAGGCTCGAAAACTTAAAATTATTGTTGTAAGTGCACTTAAAGCAAATAAATCAGTTTTATTAATATTCATTTGTAAGACACTTTCTAATACTTAATAACACTTTAGTTTGCATTTTAAAGGTTCTTAAGGTGTCTATTTAAAAATACCATGTTGTCATATAAATCGCTCATTTACTTGAATAGTTTTATATTTCAAAAAAAATGTTTTGCATAAAATGCTTTTAAGGTGCTAAATTAGCAACGGCTTAACGCAAATCTAAAAAGCAGTTCTTCTCGCAGGACTAAAATATAAGGTGTTTTTTATAGAGTGATACAAGTTTAAATCATAATAAAAAATAGTAATATATTTTTGATATCAATAAAGCGGACTTTATTGGATAGAAAATTTTATGACATTAATGTTTAAATATGAATTTATCCGTATGGCCACCAAGGCTAGCGCATACAAGGCGCAATCTGGAACATCAATTTTCACAAACAGTAACTTTCTGATCACCATCGTTTTTGAAGACATATGGGCCAATGACTCCGCCAGCCCATTAAGCGAACCAAACAGTAATTTTGTGTGAATATAATGGTGTTTCGACAGAAGTTTGTGGAGTCTCCTCACTCCAAATGGGACAATTCTGGTTACTTACGTACCCATTCAAACCAAAAATGGCCTTCATCGGAAAATTAAATTTTTAATGGACCAAGAGCACGATAAGTTTGACGAACAGAGTTATTATTTTGATTAAAAATTTCCACAATTTTCACGCGTTGCTCTGGTGTAAGTCGATTAGTAATAAAATGTCAAAGCAAACTAAACAAAAAACAACTATCAGCTGTTAAATGGGTGGTCAAATAAAGCGGTGATGCTAAGTCAAAGTTGTATCACTCTATAAAAAACACCCTATACTATCCCACAAATTACTCTAAGAAAACACACCGGCTCTCTGCAGTTGACTTCGGAATATTATACAAAAGTGTCTAAGATTACGGCCCTAAAGTCCATCATCACTTCCGAGCGCTTCGGAAAGGTGCAGGTATGCACAGCAGGAAAATTCCCATGCATAGATTTCGATATCCATACACAAACACCTTCTTGAGGGTTTTGGTTTCTTTCTAGAAGCCATACTACTCCAGTTGATATAGACCATTACATCCGCAGAAAATTACTGTTTGGTGCGCTTTATGGGCTGGCGGAGTCATTGGCCCATATGTCTTCAAAAACGATGATGGTCAGAATGTTACTGTTTGTGAAAATTTGTGTTCCAGATTGCGCCTTGTACGCGCCAGCCGTGGCCGCCACACGGATAAATTCATATTTAAACATCAATGTCATAAAATTTTGTATCCAATGAAGACCGTTTCGTTGATATCAAAAATTTTTTACTATGGTTTATTATAATTTAAACTTGTATCACTCTATAAAAAACACCCTTTATAACTCTTTTAGTCAAATTTTATTTTGTAAATTCTACAAATTAAGTTTATATCAGCTTGCAAACAGAGAGTCCCGATGTTATATTAAATTTATTTACATACATATATAAATATGTAATATATACTGATTACACACACACTAGTGCATTTTTTCAAATGCAACTACTTTTCGCTATAATTGAAAAATACACGAAAAAAGCAATTATATACCAAAGTAATTGTTGTGGAAAAAGTTTCAATTCCAAGTAATTGTACTTATGCGCACGTAAATATGTATATAGAAAACATGTGTGTACATATTAATTTAATTTTATTCAATTTTTATAAAAAATAGGAAAGGCTGCGATTTCATTGCTTTTTATATTATAAATTATTTCCTCGAAAAACTAATTTCCTATTATTTATTTATGCGTTTATAGTTAGAAATTTATTTGAACAGCTGATAACAAATATAAAAAAAATTTATTTACCTTTAAAATAAACTACAACTACTCATTTGTGGCTTTCAGTTATCTATTAACTAACAATTTTCGTTTATTACTTTGTTGAAGGGAAGGTAATTTTGCTTATCAATAGTTTTGCTTTTTTTCTAATTTCTTATCTTCATAATCGGTTGTTTCAATACATTCTATAATTGTATGTCAACAAAATGTATCATGACAAACGTTCATCGTTTAAAAATAAAAATAAAAATATAAATGAATCGCTTGGTTGTGCTGAAAATACCAACATGAACAGATTCATAATGCTAGAATGGCATGGCATGTTTAAAGAACCAAATCAATGAATTAATTAACTTTATCGATATGGTTAAATTAATTATGTATAAAAATCATTCAGGCTTAATGTACATCCTTCGAGCAGAAGATTTTCCACACAAAATAATTTGATTTCTTATCGAGAAAACTGTATCATGAAACGAACGTTATTCCAGAAGCCTGAAGCCTGAAATGGATATTCTGAATGCAATTTTTGTTCAAGCAAATTTTTATTATGCAAAAGCCTCTAGGCGGCAAACTGTTCTCATATACTTGAAGTGTGCGAGGGCCGTTTGATAATTATATAACTTTTAGATAATATCTACATATTCAGTAAAAAGTGCGTATATGCTTGAGTATACCTGCTAATTTCATTGGCTAAATCATCAGTAGGCTCCTAAAAATACAGACCTTTTTCAGTCAAATCTTGGAGGTAAAGGATGGGGGAAGGAAAGCCATCCTACCTGTGCAGCTGCAATAAGAAAACGCTAAAATTTACGAAATAAATGTTGTGAAGGTATCTCCACACGTAAAACAGTGAGATTCCTTTACTTTGATGCTTTTATCAGAATCTTGTCGTTTTTGGGATGTGGAGAAGGGTATCCCTACAGCAGTCCTTCAGCGATTACAAACTCAAAGCCATGCGATTTTGTAATAATAAATCAATAGGGAAAACTAAAAAAAATACGAGGATCCTAAAGGACATTCCTATAACTTCCCGCCAATTTTAATTGCAACGTCAGAAGTTCGTCGTTTTTAAAATGGGGAGAAGGGTATCCCTACAGCAGTCCTTCAGCGATTACAAACTCAAAGCCATGCGATTTTGTAATAATAAATCAATAGGGAAAATTAAAAAAAAAAAGTTGATCTAAAGGGCATCCCTATAACTTCCCGCTAATTTTAATAGCAACGTCCAAATTTCGTCGTTTTTAAAATGGGGAGAAGGGTATCCCTACAGCAGTCCTTCAGCGATTACAAACTCAAAGCCATGCGATTTTGTAATAATAAATCAGTAGGGAAAATTAAAAAAAAATAGGTTGATCCTAAAGGGCATCCCTATAACTTCCCGCTAATTTTAATTGCAACGTCAGAAGTTCGTCGTTTTTAAAATGGGGAGAAGGGTATCCCTACAGCAGTCCTCAAGTGATTACAAACTCAAAGCCATCCGATTTTGTAATAATAAATCAATAGGGAAAATTAAAAAAAAAATAGGTGGATCCTAAAGGACATCCCTATAACTTTCCGCTAATTTGATAACAAAGTTATCTCAACCTGGTTTTTGTGCTATTCTCTCGAGCTAAAACCCTATTATTTTAATTTTTTAAATTTACCGGTTCACACGTGATAAGCGGTACACGATGTACTTTTGAATTACACTAAAAGAAACGGGAACACTTACTGATCAGATATATAATTTCGGAGGTTTACAAAAACAAAATCAGTTCATACAAATTTTTTCGTTCACGATTTTGACTCAAATTCACAGTGGCCGGTGTAGTTTTTTAAACTTGAGAACTGATTAGTTTCTGGAATCGATCAGTAAAGCCGTTGAAAACATATAAAAACAATACTATGTTTTTGTAAGATTTTTTTTTAATTTCTTGAAATCTACCGGTTCGAATCGGTTCAAAGGAAGTCTAAGTCCAGTAGAACCCTTTAGAACGTCTTCAGTTTGGTTGAAATCTGTTAAGCCGTTCCAATGCTACGTACTTGCACACCAACAGACACAGAATTAGTCAGAGAAGCTTCCTAGGACCTCAAAACGTCGAGATTTTTTTAGGATAAAATCAAAAACTTCCTGATTTTAAAAAATTTACAATTTTCTTGGCGGAAAGTTATCAAACTTTTTTTAAATATACCGTCCTATTTCAGTATATTTTTGTATTTGAATGTTTCCTAAAATGTCCAGTTAATTTATTCAACGATCAAGACGTTTCATTAATTATTAATTTGTGCTGATTATTTTGTGATCGCAGTCACTGTGCAAAATGTATGAAGACGTTTATTTCTTTTTTTGGCAGTCAATGACTCATAAAAGTTTTACCAACCACAAAAAAGAAATCAACCAAGTTGTTCAATTTAAACTTCTTTGCTATGCCAGCATTTATTTGCAGAACTTACCTTGTGGGATGATCAGGATTGAATCCGGATTGTAAAATACTTTCTTCATCATCGCTTCGCATTTCACGGCCACATTCAGGAAAATCTCGTTTATACAAATAGAATTGCATTTTCACGCGATCCGAACTGGTGAAGGGATTCCAATGTTTGAAAAACTTCTTCCAAAACGACATGTCAAAGTGGCGTTTGAAATAACTTGGCTTGGCCATTTTCAGTGTGTGAACGCAACTATCGTCAATGCCATTGTTCTGCAGTGACTGAGAGGGGGCACAAGAAACGGAAGTAACTGTTGCAGGAAAAATATACAACAAAATGAAAGATATTTCTCCACTCATCGTTAGTTTAATTTGCACATAATAATTGATATATCTTTGCTAAAATTGTATGATATATGCCAACAACTGGATCGATCTATTTACCATGTATGAAAATTAATTCCAGCAACAAAAAGATAAACGTTAGTTTGAATAATCTTCTCTGTACACTAGACATTTCTGAATACTTTTAATAGGTTTTGCTGTAAATAAATTATTTGTAATTTACACTATTTTTAATTAGTTCGTCGACTTTTTTTCGTTTTTAATTTATTGTGGTATTTTTTTTCTCATATATTTAAACAATAACCAATTTAGCGCGCCAGTTGAAATATATTCCTAAACGGAACAAAACAAATTTGTTTTTTTATATGAAACAACAAAATTGCTGGTCTGCTCAGTGGCTCATTTGCGAAACTACTGAATTGTTTATTTTGCTTCAAACTAATTTCTGAAGTAACAATAAATTAAACAAACTCTTGTTTATGAATAAACACAGCAAATAACTATCCGATCACTAAAAAAAATTATCAAAATCCAACCGGTATTTATTCCATACACTTGGCTTTTACTCTCTAAATTTATTATTTCCATTCGTTTGAGAGCATCATTATCGTTATCCACAGTTGTAGATCAATAATGTCTGTTTAGCGCTTTTGCTAAAATTGTTAGTGCTTTTGATATTTGGGCGCTTGAGAATTATAAGCTAAGGACCTTGAAGAGAGGAACACAATCTATTACACTCGTAATTAATTTTCTCTTTTCTTTCCGAGTTTCTACAAGCTTTCTCAATGTTATTGAAAGAAATTGTAATAAAATTATTAATCATTCGATAGATCCATAGGCATTTTTTAAAGCAAATGATGCCCGTGATCATTATTTCCGTTGGTAAAAATCCTAATAGTGACTTCACTGAAGAAAAACTTCTGCCCGCAGGCTACTGCTTAACTTCAATAATATACTCAACGTGTTATGCCCACCAATGGCTGCGCTGAATTAGAAACATCTTTGTGTTTAGAACAATATGCCACTTGTTTTTAATACTATTACATTTTATTTAGTCCTTTTTATTTGTTTTAATATTCGTATAAAAAAACATAAATGATTCGTGCAGTTTAATTCGATAAGTAGACTCTTAGCAGTGGCTTTAAAATATTACTGTACTTAAGTAGGCACCACTTGTGCAGATATTTGTTGCTGATGTTCTCTAAAGATACAGATACTCTCTGTGCAATTGTTGTTTCTTAACAGCACACAAAATTAAATATTCTAAAGGCCAGCGTTGCCAAAAATATTTAATTTCTTTTCATACCAACAATATTCTTTGTACAAGAAATGGCTTTAATTTCACTGCCTATGATATATATGTATTTAGGACCTAATATTGTAAACCACTTTGCGTTCAGGAAATTTATAGCCAAACAAACAGAAATATGTGAAAAAGATTAAAATTTTTTCAATGTTTTGTACATAATTTTTCTGCCGATCAAACGTATAGATATTCATGGGTTTCTCTGCCTTTCCAAATATATAAAATTGGTATGAAAAATATATATAAAAGAGAGCTATATATTTGAAATTTTTTTTTGTGTACATACAAATATCACTAACGCTAAGTGATTTATACAATTGGAGAATTAATTGTGTAATTAATATGTTTTTTGTATATATAATGATATATATATATATATATATATATATATATATATATATATGATATATATATATATATATATATATATATATATATATATATGAGATATATATATATATATATATATATATATATATATAAGTGTGTGTGTGTCTGTATGTGTATGTATATACAACAAAAGTACACACACATACATGCATACATACGTACATACATACATATAGATTTACATATATGATATTCTTAATATAATTACATACAATTTAGGGCCTAATTCATTAAAAAATATTTCATGACAACATATTAACTGCTTATTTGATAAATTTCCAATATAAATTCGTTATATTAGATCATAAGTAAAGGGTGTTTTTTATGGAGTGATACACGTTTATATCATAATTAAACATAATAATATATTTTTGATATCAATGAAACGGTCTTTATTGGATACAAAATTTTATGACATTAATGTTTACATATGATTTCTCCCATGTGGCCGCCACTAACATTCTGAGCATCGTTTTTTAAGGTGTATGGGCCAATAACTCTGCCAGTCCATAAAGCGCACCAAACAGTAATTTTCTGTCGATGTAATGGTGTTTCGACAAAAGCTTGTGGATTCTCCTCACTCCAAACGCGACAATTCTGTTTATTTATGTACCCATTCAACAAAAAAAATTTGCTTCATCGGAAAATAAAATTTTGAATGGACGAAGTGCACGATAGGTTTGACGAACAGAACCATTATTTTGATAAAAAATTTCCACAATTTGCACGCGTTGCTCTGGTGTAAGTCGATCCTTAATAAAATGTCAAAGTAAACTAAACAAAAAGCAACTACCAGCTGTTAAATGGGTGGTCAAATAAAGCAATGATGCCAACTCAAAGTTGTATGTATTACTCTATAAAAAATACCCTATATAACATATCTTTTAAGAATTAGGCCTTTATTATAAATACATATGAAGCGCCTATAACTTCATGTTAATAAGAAGAGTTTACTAAATTAGAAAACATATTCTCCCATCTGGAGCACATTCAGCTTACAAGACGGAAAACGATGTGGCATGCAGCATTTAAAATTGGCTCTTTCAAACTTTTAAAAATCCCTAGAAATTAGTAATTATAGGCCCATCGCACCAAAACAGCAACGTGGGATGCGAGCACATACTCATCTGAAGTTTGAAACATAACAAGTGCGATACTCGTATTTGCACAATTGTTAAATTTCATTTTTATTGCATGCACACATACATACATAAATAAACACATACATATGGAAATATATAACTTGTTTACTTTTTTAATCATAAATTTTTTGATGTGAATATAAACTCCTGTTCATTTGATTAGATCCATATAAATTTTTTTTTATAATAGCGCAAAACGAATGAAATCCTAAAACAATTTTGCTACCAACGCGATGTCAAAAAACACCGTATCTGTTTTTAGCTTAATTCAATATATTTATAGATTTTATCTAAGCAATTGTACAAGATAAATATCATGGTTTAAGTGATCATGATGTTTGTGTGTGCAATTCACGCATATCTCTAATCAAGAAGATTTTATAGAAAAAATGCGTAAGAAAATAGTGATATATTTGGCGAAGCTGCTATTCGGCTACGCAGAAGATTTTTACTCAGCAAAACCGACCAGGACATTGGCATTGCAAAGCGAAAGCAATAATAATGAAGTGCACTGCCACATGGATATACGTATAAAATGTTCAGTGGTGTCCAAATGGTCATTGGCACCGTGGGCCGTTTCTTTGTCTTTGTGGAACACAATTCCACAACATGTTATAATAAAATTACGTATGTTTGCGAATGTAATTGAATCGTATATACTATTTTCACATCAATGTGCTAAGGTACGTTCACACTTGTAAAATATTTCCCCAGAAGAGCGTAACCACTAAATACTTCTGAAAGAAACAACTCCCCTATTAAATCAAGCAAGTGTTTACTGTGCTAAAAAGCTTCCATTAATGTTGGATTCTGCTACATTGACTTTCTTAATTAATAAACACGTACTAAGTGATTACGCTTTTTTAGGAAAATGTATATGTGTGAAAGTATCTTTACATTCATTATTTTAACAGTAATTTTTTATATAAAATATTTTTATATATTTGTATAAAAATATATTTATATAGGGTGTTTTTTGTAGAGTGATACTAGTTTAAATCATAATAAAACATAGTAATATATATGTGATATCAATGAAACGGTCTTTATTGGACAGAAAATTTTATGCCATTAATGCTTAAATATGATTTCGGTCTTGTGGCCGCCACGGCTGGCGCGTACAAGGCGCAATCTGGAACACCAATTTTCACAAACAGTAACATTCTGACTATCATCGTTTTTAAAGACATATGGACCAATGACTCCGCCAGCCCATAAAGCGCACCAAACAGTAATTTTCTGTAGATGTAATGGTGTTTCGGCAAAATCTTGTGGATTCTCTTCACTCCAAATGCGACAATTCAACCAAAAAATAGTCTTCATCGGAAAATAAAATTTTGAATAGACGAAGTGCACGATAAGTTTGACGACCAAAACCATTATTTTGATTAAATAATTCCGCAAAACAACCTATACCAAAATTGTTATGAAAAAGGAAGCGAGAATTGTTTTACACCGCTCGTAACACACTTATATTAAGAGCCAGTATTGCCGTTTTAATCATTTTGTTTATATTCAATTAAAACATTCTTAAGTAAACCTTTTTTGATTTGAGCTTTCTCAATTATATTTTAATCTTAATTATAGTTTTGCCCTTTTTATTGGATTGGCACAAGCCATTGATTTTAACATTTTTTTATTACAGATAATTTGCATTGAACTATTTATTGCTGTACCAAATTCTTCTGCTTGAATTATATGAAAACCGTAATAATGTTTGCTGGGAAAAACTACTATGACATACAAGCTAATTGTGTAGGTTATCATATTTTCGGACATGCCGAATTGAAACGACGAATAAACCGTTAGTTATATGTACATATATATTCTACATATCAAATTTCAATGCTTTTAATATGCACCATTAAAGCCGTAATAAATTTCAGCTTTCAGTACGTGGCTTACAGTAAAAGGCATTAACATATCGAAACAGAAATGCTCAATAAAATAAGCACTAATTACAAGAGCATGTGCTTTAAGAAGATAAAATGCTGCACTTATTTACATGTGTACATACATACGTATGTATATACACATACATAGATACTTATGCACATAGTTTGTATGTATCGGCACTAGAAAAATCATTTGGTAAATAATTTTTAAACGACTAATACAGACCGTATGTGAATTTTTAATAAGTATAAGGAAACTTACATACATATTTATACCTTTTATAAATATATACGAGGGCCACCTAAATAAATTCGTTTGGTATACATATATGTGCATCTGTATCATGAGCTTTTATATAAGTTCTTTATTTTTCGCTGAAATCCTTTATGCAAAATCGATCTTTCAGTCAGTTTGCTTCCTGATACTACGTACCTATAGCCGGATTGAAGAGATATGCTATTAAGTCATCGTCTTAAAATTTTAAAATAGCTATATACATATATATATATATATATATATATATATATATATATATATATATATATCATACAAAAGATGAATTAAACTAATACAACCAAATGTTTCATGCTGTAATAATTAATCAATATTTATATACTCGTAATTAGGTGAATAGTTTAACGTAGCCAACCCTCATACTAATTTCTACCAGTAAAAAACGATTTCCACATGTGAAAATTCAAAGCATCTTTCGATATTATATATTGAAGAAACGCAAATTGTATTTCTCCTGAGTTTTATACTCCCACTATATATGCGGTTTTCATTTTTACAGCATCTACCGATTCAAGTGGAAAATATTTCTGCTCCTCATAACAAAGCTAATGAGCAGAACTCTTTTCTGTGCCACCAGTCAATGCCAACACATACATAAACACAAGTGTGATAGACTGCAATTGCTTATTATGAAGTGAATTAATTTCTCATCAGAAATGGCAGCATATAGAAACTTGATTTGGTAATTATAATGCGATATAAAGAGAACATGAAATGACAAAATTTGCACAACTGCTTTAAAAATTGTTAAACAAAGCCATTCGATGTACACATGTATAGCTCGTATGCATGTGTAGGTGGGATAGTTAATGGCAGTATTTATTTACGCCCTGCACAAGGGCATCAGATATGTTTGACAACGAGCCGCTTCACTTATCAAATATTATGTAACTGCAGTTATTTCCCTAAAAAGCAGCAATTAAAAGACCAGAAACTTTTAATACAATTTGGCTATAATATACCTCCTAAAGGTATGCTTTAAGAATCGTTAAATGCATGTGTCTTACATAGATTTGTTTATTGCAGCTTCTGCGACATTAATCTTATTGTACAGGTAAGTTGAATTTATATATATATATATATATATATATATATATATATATATATATAGAAACACAGATATTAACCTGGAAAAATTCTGTAAAAAAATTAATTAATGCCTGCTATCATACAACAATATCACAACATATATATTTACCCATATAATAATTTTATGAATATTACATTCCTGTACCTCATGTCACACTGAACATACCACTTTTAAAAGTACGTGGCAAACTGTCAAATCATTTATTAAAAAAAATTGCTAAGAATGAAAATTCAAAGAGAAATATCAAAAACTCAGAAAATTAATGCAAAACTGGGCTGCTCTGACGTGGAATTGTACTTTTTATGTACATTTAAGTGAAAGAAAAAATAGTTTTTCCATTAAATTTTCAAAATAATACGAAAGGATTTTATTTCAAATATTACTTTCTTGCCAAAAATCGCAGTGCAAGAAAAATAAAGGGCAACAAAGTAGTTAGTATTTTGTAAAAGGCATTTTAAGGGCCTTCAAGTGGTGTTTACGTGTTACTACAAAAATCTTGTAAAAGTTCGGGACAAAAGTGCAAAATCCACTTTTTTTTATTTTCTTGAAGAAAAAGGGAAGCTTGTGTAAATATTTGCATGAGATTTGTTAATTAAAGTAAATTCATATGAAAATTTTTTAAACTAATAAGTATTAAGTGAAAATGATGAATCCTAATGCTTATGGTCCACCGCCAACTATGCAGTCTATGCAGCAGCAACAGACATCACAAATGATGCCACCTTCTGGTGGCCAACAATATGCCCCACCAGGATGGTCCACTCAGCAATCTGGCATGCAAGGTCCTCCACCACCCACTTCAACGCCTGGTAGTATGCCTGCTCCACCAACACATACAAATATTATGAATGGAAATTATCAGCAGCAGGTAAGAGAGATTTGCTTAGCATGCCTTTGTTGAATGATATCAGTTCATTCTTAAGTCTGCTATATGTCGTTCATATCGAAACTCTTCTTCATATTACTTCGTCTCTTCCAATTTTGTTTCTTTATTTTATTTTCCGTTACATCTTTCTTGTGTTATTTTTATTATTTAATTACATGAATTTTATTAAAAACATCAAGATTTGTTTTCAGAGAAATTGTCGTACTATCTCTCTCGCATTTAGAAAGATCTTGTTAAGGATTGTATATAATTACTATAATAATTGTTTTTGTAAAAATTGAGAAAAATAAAACAGTATTGTGCAAATAAATAGTAAACATATTGCTATTTTAAGATAGATCCGGAGTAGGGCAATGAAACCTCTCTTAGCCTATGGGATATATTGCCATGAAGGAATGATTATAATAAAACCATAAATACTAAAAAAAAATTATATCATGCGGTTAAAAAATCAATATTCTATGGAAAGCTAAGAAACCCCATTTATTATCTGTTCTTTTAATATATTATTATGTATTTTGTTTTCTGTATATGTATATATATACATATACATATATATTTTGCGATAAGACATTTTTTTCATAAATTTATATACAAAATATATGTAATAATTGACCTCATTTAGCTTTCGCAATCAATGGGAGCTATGACTATGAACCCTATGAAACAGCTGCCAACATCACAACAACAGCAACCACTGAGCAATTCAGTAAGCAATGCTAATGTCGGTGGGCCACCACCAATGCACGCTTTAGGTCAATCCCTATCAAATGGTCCACCATCTGTGCAACAGCCGGGGTCAGCACCACCTTCGAATGCTAATAATAATATGAGCACATATCCTAATGGAATATCAAGCAGGCCTCAGACTGCAGGTACACCAGGGTTACCCCCACAAACATCAATCACAGGTTCGAACCAACAACAACAAGCACAGCGTGATGCATCTGCGGAAGGGAGAAATTTACCTCCTCCACAAAACATTCCTGGCGGAATTAATCAAATGACAATTAATAGTGGAACATTGCCGGGTATGCCTCACATGCCACCAGGGCCACAAACAAGCACTGTGAGTTTCCTCTACAATTTAAACAAATTTTATACAAACATTCTTATCAGCATAATAATCCTATATTTCCACATTTGGATGGACAGCAACTACAACAACAGGGTTTTCCTAGTCCACAATTTTCACCACAATTACAACAAAGTGTAATGCCACCTCCTATGGGTGGTCAACAATCTGCATTACCCGGGCTAAAACCTGGTATGCCTCCCATATCAGGGCAACAGCAAAACATGCCTTCAGTACCTGGACAGCAACAGCCAAGTATTCCTCCCATGCCCACGCAGCAGCAGCCAAACGTATCTCCCATGTCCACACAGTTGCAACGCGGTTTGCCTCCCATGGCAATACAGCCAATGGCTGGACAGCAACAGACTGGTATGCCACCCTTGCCAGGACAACATCAACAAGGTATACCTCCAATGTCCGCACAACAACAGCCTGGCGTACCGCCTATGGCAGGACAACAATATCAGCAAAGTATGCCTCACATGCCAGGACAGCAGCAGCCAGGCATGCCGTTAATGCAGCAGCCAAGTATTCCTCCCATGCAAGGATATCCACCACAACCGGGCCAACAACAGTCTATGCCAGGATATCCCCCTCAACCCGGTTACCCTGGCATGACCGGTGGTTATCCATCGCAAATGATACGTCCACAAACAGGCCAACCTCCGCAGGGCAGACCAGGATACAATGTGAGTAATCTAATGCATATTAAAATGTTATAACCCTACAATGAGTTTTCAATTTCCTAATACTTATATATATCTAGCAACCAGCTGGCGGCATGTACCAACAACCACAATATGAACAACAACAAAAAAGATTAGATCCAGATCAAATGCCTAATCCCATACAAGTTATGATTGAGAATCAACGTAATGCCGGTGGAGAATTCGTAACCAACCAAGCTGGACTTCTACCACCATTGGTCACTACTAAATATATTGTACAAGATCAAGGAAATTCATCACCTAGATTTTTGAGGTACAATTTTCTATGAAGTTTAAAATAGAAACTGCTGCTTTCAATATTTCATTTCATTCATCAGATCTTCACTTTATTGTGTGCCAGCTACTTCAGATTTACTGAAAACCACAGCTCTTCCTTTCTCTTTAATTGTATCGCCTTATGCTCGTATTGCAGATGGTGAATATGAGCCACCCATAGTTGATTTCGGTACTTTGGGACCCATACGTTGTAATCGTTGCAAAGGATATATGTCTCCCAACATGCAATTTGTCGATGCTGGAAGACGTTTCCAATGTTTGATGTGCAAAGTGTCCACGGAAGGTAAGCTAAAGTATTCGAGTCATTTTTATAATAAAGTAGCCATTTTCTAAAGATGTATTCAAGTAAAAAATAACATGGAGGGAGCATCAAATCGATCTATTATAAAGATTGAATAATACCAATTCTTTCTTATCTGTCGATTTATGTATAGAATGAATTATATATTGAAAATATTTGTCTTTTCCCAGTGCCCACTGAGTACTTTCAACATTTGGACCATACTGGCCAGAGAGTTGATAAATATGAACGCCCGGAATTGGTTTTGGGTACTTATGAATTCTTGGCTACCAAGGATTATTGTCGTGTAAATAAATGCATATTAGGTTTTAAACCAGTATATCAGAAATAATATTTGCGTAATTTTAAATTTGCAGAACAATACTCCACCTGAAATACCAGCATTTATATTTGTAATTGATGTTTCTTATAATACTGTAAAATCGGGATTGGTACACTTGTTGTGTTCGCAAATTAAACAAGTTTTAAAAAACTTGCCAATTGATCAAGGACAAGATAAATCGAAAATGCGTGTTGGCTTCATAACCTACAACAACACAGTACATTTCTACAATATTAAAAGCAGCTTGGCTCAACCACAGATGATGGTTGTGGGAGATGTACAAGTAAGATAATTATAATTAAACATATGCAATTTTTTATTATAAAAGTTTTGCTTTTTATTTTAGGATATGTTCATGCCGTTGCTCGATGGCTTTCTTTGTCATCCCGAAGAGTCTGAAGTTGTTATTGACGCTCTTATGGAACAAATTCCCAAAATGTTCGTCGATACAAAAGAAACTGAAACTATACTCTATCCAGCTATACAAGCTGGTCTCGAAGCTCTTAAAGCTTCTAATTGTTCTGGCAAACTGTTAGTTTTCAATTCGTCTCTACCGATTGCCGATGCTCCAGGAAAATTGAAAAACCGCGATGACCGAAAACTATTAGGGACTGATAAAGAGAAAACCGTTTTGATACCACAGTGTCAATCGTACAACACTTTAGGACAAGAATGTGTGCAAAACGGTTGTTCCGTCGACTTGTTCTTATTTAACAACTCTTATATCGATATTGCAACTATTGGACAAGTAGCTAGGCTTACTGGTGGTGAAGTTTATAAATACACTTACTTCCAGGTAAATATTTCAAATTTTGTTTTTTTTTATTTCCGACTAATATTTTTTGATTATCTAATTTAGGCCGATATTGATGGCAATCGTTTGATAGCTGATATTACTAAAAACGTTTCGCGGCCCATTGCTTTTGATGCAGTTATGCGTGTCCGCACTTCTGCCGGTGTTAGAGCCACTGATTTCTATGGTCACTTCTTTATGACCAATACAACAGATGTTGAATTAGCTAGTATTGGTAAGTTTTGATAATAAGAGAACATGTATGAAATTATAAACAAAATATTTTGAGAACTGTAGGAGCATAGGTTCAAATTAATAGCATCTTAATTGGCTCAAGCTTATTAATTTAATTATTTTATAATTTTTATATTATATAATGAAATTCATTGCATTGTAATGCGAATTAAATACTCTTCTCATGTTTTAAAATGTATACAATGATTCCTTAGATCCCGCCTAACAGGGAGAATCATAAAGAACGCAAAGTTCTTTAATGGTGAGAGTTTAGGTCGTTTGAATGCTTCGAAAATAATAGACGTTGCTTTAAAAATGTGTACGCTCCGTAACAAAATCTATCGGATACATAGCCGTGGACTACAGATTATTCGGAAATGTTTCTAATATTTTTCCGAATATTTTTTTTTTACTTGCAGATTGCGACAAAGCAATTGCTGTTGAAATTAAGCACGATGATAAACTACCACCTGAAGAAAATGTCTACTTACAAATCGCTCTGCTTTTTACATCTTGCAGCGGCCAACGTCGTCTACGTATTTTGAATCTTGCGCTTAAAGCCACTACTACAATTGCGGAAGTTTTCAAGAGTTGTGATTTAGATGCCATAATGTTGTTCTTTGCTAAACAATCGTGCTTCAAACTTATGGAACTGACTCCCAAAGCCGTTAAAGATACACTCATACATCGTTCTGCTCAAATATTGGCATGTTATCGTAAACACTGCACTACTCCCTCATCGGCCGGTCAGCTTATATTGCCCGAATGTTTGAAACTTTTACCACTCTATATATCATGTCTATTGAAGAATGACGCAATTTCTGGAGGTTCCGACATGACGCTCGACGATCGTTCTTATGTCATACAATTCATACTGTCTATTGACTTGAATACTTTTGTATCATATTTGTATCCAAGGTTTTTGCCCATACATAATGTGGATGCCGACGATACGGAATTGCCTGCATCGATGCGTTGTACCCATGAAAAAATGTCAGAAGATGGAGCATATATATTGGAGAATGGTGTACACTTTTTCATATGGCTGGGTCAGTCGTTGCCTCAAACTTTTATTCAACCGTTGTTTGGTGTGCAGTGTACTCAACAGGTTAATGCTGAACGTTTTGCAATAACTGGCGATACACCATTAGCTCATAGAATACGTGGCATAATCGAAAAGATTATGGCCAATCGAACTCGTAACATGAGGGTAAGTTAAATGTACAATATTTGTATATTATTAATATGCTAATGCTTTCTACTTTCATATTGAAGATTACTTGTGTTCGGCAAAATGACAAAATGGAAAGCGTATTCCGGCATTTTCTTATCGAAGATCGTGGCACCGATGGTTCAGCCAGCTATGTAGATTTCTTGTGTCATATGCACAAGGAGATTAAGGAGTTATTAAGTTAGCCTTTAGGTTATAGACAATATAGCAATCGTAAAACTGTTGATTCTATAACAAGTCGCAGTTTTTCTCAAAATCGTGCCCGACTCTCGCGCGTGACACGTGCTAAAAGATGGTAGGAATTAATATCGGCAGAGACCAACATCAATAAAATTAAACACCATTTAAAATATTAATTGCGAAATAAGAAATGCAATGAAATTGTTTAAACGAAAAAGAAAAATATTAAAAATACATTACCATTTTCCGTTACAATTTTTGTTTCTTTTATATAAATATGATTTTATTATACATAATTATTAATATTATATCAACAAAATATGAGAACGCATAGTATATACAAAATACATTCGCATTATATATTTTTCTGTCCCCCTTTTTTAGATTGTTCAATGTATAGTTTATATTTTCTGTTCTCTCAATGCTTTAAATATGTTTTGTCCGTCTACGGTTTAATTTAAATTAAAGATAATAAAATACTAACCATTTACTAATACTTTTTTCTATCAAATCCTTCTTCATAACATTCTTTTAGTTGAAAACGAAATTAGTTGAACAAAAAATAAACTAAAATTGTACACGTATGTAAACAATATTTCTGATTTTTCTTTTTTTTTCTCATTCTACATACATGTGTGTATATATCGTTAGCTGAAATTAAAATCAATGTTAAAAGGAAAAATTAAGAATATCGTTTACAATATTGGTAGTTTTTAAGGCAGAAGCTTTAAAATTTGTTGAAACAACGATGTATCATTTACGCTAACGATGTATATTATATTTTTCAGTTATGATTAAAATAAAAATAAGGAAAAATAAATATTCCATTTAATATATTTTATTTCCTTTTATATTGCATGTTTATTCGAAAAAGTTTAAAATTTTCTATACAATTAATTTCAGTGATTCATTATTCATACAAATGCAACCACAGTTAAGAAATTATGTAAAGAAAATAGTTTTGAAATTAATAAAAATATTAAAAAAATACTAAATGTAGTTTTCTTCTCTCGCAAAACTGTTGCGTTATAAATAGTTTTACTTAATACCTACAAACTCGCAGAGGACTTTTCCTCTGATTAGCACCAATTGTGGTTGTTATGGGATATCCAAATAAAAAATCCAGTGACCCAGCAAGAGCATCAAAATATATATGGCCTTACGTATTTTTTTGTAAGTTTCGAATTGGCGCGGTGTGAGTGGTTGAGCGAACAATGTGGAAATTTAATCATTCTGTAATATTCCGACTTACATACAATCAACATATTTACATATTTGCCAATATATTATTGAATAATTTCATTATTTATTTTTATTTCTTATGAACTAACTGTAATACAGTATTTATTTTCGAATATAATTAATATTTTTTATTCATTTAACTTTAATTTTTTCTTACAATAAAAGTTTTTTCAAGTTTTGTTCTGAATTATAAACAATTTGTGTAATTTTAAAATTTTCTCATTTAAAAGTACTTATACAAGATTATATTTCGTTCCTAATGTGTATTTCATCCAATCACTTAAAAAAGAATGTTTCAGTGCAAAAACTATAAATTTATGTTTAGTATTAGACGTAGTAACTTTTAATCACATTAAAAATAAAATATTTTAAAGTGTAAAAAAGGATATAACTTTCACCTAAATAATGAAAATCATTCATTTCAACAATTCATGTCAAACTCAATAAAACAAATATGTAATACGTATCGATGGTCTCAAGTAAAAAGTCCTAAGTCATATTTTTAGGAAATTGGATTTTTCAATGGCCAATATATTTCACACAAATGCAATACATTTTCGGTTGAGTTTTTGGCATCTCCTGTAAAGATATAATATTGTGATTTAGGGCTTTTCTACGTTACACTATATAACATATATTCACGGCCTTAAATTGCCAAAGCTATCGCTTTCTCAACCTAATATTTTTATAAATGTACATAATTTGAAATATTCAAAATAACTACAATGTTTCATAGTTTTTCGAAGAAAAATATGTAAATCAAGTACTTTATAAACCAACTTGTATTCTTCCTTCTTGCGCTTTTAGAATTGTTTTCGCTTTTTCTACTACAGTAGTATTCACTACACACTACTGTACTAACAAATATAATATTCTTAATTAAGAACAATAGAAAATATCATATATGATTCAAGGTAGGATAAGTTCTGCTCGAAACTACGTATAGTATTTTAGTTTTATTCGTTATAAAATTTGTTCTCGGTCATTTAAAAATAAATTCTGAAAATATAAAAATTATGAACGAATGAATGCCGAAGAAAAATTCTTATAAGCTTTCAACATTTATGGGGTGTGAAAGCGCTACAGAATATAAAAAATACAGGCATATTTTTCTGAAAACTATCGTGTTGAGAAATGTAATATGGTTTCTACAGCTTTATCCTTTGGCGTCTTAGAGCAATAAAATTGTGGTATATTTCTGGCTTTTTATGGAAAATCGTTCTAAGACCTCTTTAAAATAAGCGAATGGCAGACAGAGGAAGTGCTATATCTAGTTTTAGCTGTACGACAGAAAAAGTTATTTTCGAGTCGTAAAACAATCTGCGAAATTTGAAAAACAACATCTATCGTTTTGTAACCGAGTATTTGTACACATACCCGTACATATATAAATATTCTAAACTCTGTGTATAACTTTTTATGGCTGGTAGAAGAATAACAAGAGTTTTTGTGTTGTCTTAAAATTTGTAGAAAATATATAAAAAGATTAATACACAAGTATTTATGTATATATAAAGATTTATTTTGTGTATGTCAAGTGATCAGATTTTGACATTAAATTTTAGTTCAATAAGGCAAAGAAAACCTAGAAATGCTACTATAAACTTTTAAAGGCGATCATTTCATCAATGCTTTCCATATTTGTAGATGACTATAAAATGCACAATAAAGAGAAGGTGAAGAGTTTTATTAAAACTTTCTTATTTATAAAACAAATTTTTGTAATAGTTAGTTTTTGTATTATTTGTGTTTTGATTTCATTTTTCTTAAAATAAAATATAAATTTTTATTATATGGTATATATATATATTTTTTTAGTTACGATTAAACATTTTTAAAAAACTGTACAATATTGTAATTTTTTTTTTATTTTATAAATAAAAAAATTCAATGAAGTTTTTATTCGATATGGAAACTAACTAAGAAAGAAGATTTAGAAACTTCAAAACATTGTAGTGGCAATAATCAATAACAGTACATGTTGTTAGAGACGCAGCTGTATTTTAAAGCCATTCTAAGAAATAATATTTAAGCGCAAACAACTTATAAAAATATTTCAAAGAATTAATTATCTTAGTGCATTACACTTGTAAAATACACGAATTGTAAATTCGACTAGTGTTTTTGCGAAATGCGTTTTACTCAAAACTTCATTGTATTTTGATAGTTCTAGTTAAATAATTCATATATGTATGTAATATAAATATATTATATATAATTTTGTATTTTAATGGAAATTAATAGTTTACCATAAGAAAATAATATATATTTTAAATTGTATTCATTTAGCGCATCTTGTAGAAGTCAAGTAATGGACTTGTGTGAAACACGTTTACAGAAATTATTCATAAAAGAAAAAACTGAGCGATTTTCATGCTAATTTGCCATTTAAGCGCACCATCTAGGCTGTGTAAGGAACAAAATAAAATTTTAAAAAGTACTAAATTTTGCTAATAACAGAATTGAGAAATATTGATTTAATAGTTTTATAATTATGTGGCATTTTATTTTATTTTATTTTATATTCTTTATGATATTGGAAAATATATATATATGGTTGTATGTTTCCTTTGTTTAAATTAAAATTATAAGTAAGACAAAAAGAAAAATAATAATAAAATTTATAATTGTTTAAAATTACTTAGTTAAAATAGTATATTTTATTTAGTGAAAGCCATAAAAACCGCCCATAGAATTTCATTAGCATTTGGTTTGGCTGCTTCGGCTTCAAAATCTAAATCCAATAACTCTCTTACACGTTTCATAGCCACTTCATAGTCGTCATCATTTAGTGGAGCGAAAGCATTTTCTATAACATCGCTAGCGTGAGCCAAAAATATCAGTGCCAACATCCGTTTATCCATGCGTTGGGGATCATTTACCCATTTTGATAAGACGGAGTCTTGTATCTGTATAGAAAATGCAAAAACATTTTAATTGCATTCTCTAATAGGAAAACTTAATAACAAACCTTTCTAACTAAACGACATTTAACTACATTATCACTTAAGGGATGTGTTGTCATATCGAACAATAAGAAATTCTGTTTTTCTGTTGTTAAAACACCCTTTTCAACCAGATTTTTAGCCAAACGTTCTCGGACATTTTTTAATTGATAACGCAACTTCAAAGGATTCCAGGTTTCACCTTTGTTTTAATAGTTATTTGAAATTTTTAAATTTCTTATTATAAATTTTTTGGCCTTACCACTTAAATATTCAATCCAACTTTGAACTGTTTCTGGTGGATTTGTTTCTTTTATGTGCTTTAATGCTTCATCTAACAGTACATCTCCAGTTGGTTGGTCTGATTTTAATATTACTTTTCTGAAATATTTTAAGAAGTTTGGTTTCAATTTTTTATGCAATGTATTTATGTATTTATGTTTCACCTTGAACACAATCCTCGTCTACGCATGCCAGATTTTTCCATCATAATACGACCTCGTATGCCAAGTTCGATTAGTATACAGCCGCGTAGGCCACTTGATATGCAATCATTCCAAAATGATGTGTAGCCCTGCAAAGGAGGAGAATTTGTTCGTGTTCAACTGACTTATAACTGGAAAAGTATTTTGTTTATTTATTTAACATATATTTAAAATAAATAAACAATAATGAACCAAAATTTATGTATTATTATGAAAAGAAAGCGTCGGCCGCTCGATATATGTACGAAAAATAGGAAAAATATTATTTTTATTTTATTTAAATTTTATTTATTTTTTATTAATTAGTGTAATGTTCTTACACATTATGAGACGATAATAACACGAACCAAACCGGCAACCCTGTTCGTGCACAATGTGACGTATAACATTATTAAAAATATGAAGTAGACTCGATATGTATATCTTGAATTTTGTACATACTTAAACTTAATTAATTGACAGATAAATTTTCTTGCATTTTGTAATTTAATTCAATATTTTAGGATTACAAAACTAAACTTGTACGGGTCTTTTAGGTTTTCCCGTTCAACTACCTAGAAATCCGCAGCTATTTACAAAAAGAAATTCTTGTTTTTTAATAAATTAAAAAAACTACGAAAGTTGGTGAAATCCTTCAAGTTTTTTTTCAACTAACTCTCCTGAGTTTTTTTACTTTCCTATGCGTATATTTTTGTATTTCTATGTTTTAAAACTAATTAATAAATTTAGAATGATTTACCATAAAGCTTTTAACAATATAAATTTATTTTTAAGTGTATGTTGAGGGATCCAAAATAAAATAATTAACATTTAGATCAAACTTGATTTGTCCTGACTGCAACTTTCAAATTCTAACATTTTCCGATTTCGCCGATTCGACAAAAAGTTTGTTATGTCACTAGGAGGTCTCAAATATCTAATATAGATTTACATAAGTTTGATAATTATATGAATATTAAATAAACAGTATGCATCAATTATATTAAATTACATTAACTTGTCGAAACAAATCAAACTAGCTGATTTTACTGCATATATATGTATTTGTATTTCTAACAAAATGATTAGATGTATTTCTTGTTACATTATAATTTGCACTATTCACGAAGTATATTACCGGCAATGCATAATTGTCAAATTTCCTTCATCCTAAAATAAATTTTTATACAAAATTTTGGGAAATTCGTATCAAAAGCAAAGAACAGCATGGTCTTATTTTTTATTTTTTGCTCTGCACAATAAAACATTGAAAGTCGTTCAGTTAATTAGAAATAGATAAGAGAACGTGTTAAAACTTTATGCACACAACACAACAACAAGGCAACAAATATGTACACATGTATTTGTCAAATAAGTACAATAAAACTAGTAATTTTAAAACAACAATACACCAACCTTAATCAAAGAGATTTTTAAAATTCTTCCAATTCCAATAATACAATTATATAATAACAATATAACATTTATTAGGCAACACCCTAATGATTTTATATATGATAATTTTTAGTAAGAAATTACCAGTTTTCAGTTTTATGAAATATTCATATATACAACATGTATAGAATCATATGGAAATACCGGTCTTGTCGGACCCAAAAAGAGAAAATGTCAGAGAAGTCTACTTCGAATATTTGATAGTTATTATGTTTTAGAATAAGAAAGCGATTTTTCAAAAACCCTATTAAGCTAGCGGCATCATTACCACTTCATATTAGTTAAAATAACTCTTATTTAACAGGAGCCTGCCTTTAACTTATCATTTACTTTAAATTTAATCGAAATTGTAATAAAAGATTTTTTTTTTGTACTTATGACAAAATACAACTTAATTAATATAAAGTTGCAATAATGGCTCTAAGAATTATTTAGGTATTTAATAAAACAATCAGTTTCGCTAAATAGAGAACATAAAATTTAAATATATTGAAAAAAAATGTATTGATTAATTTTTAGAATGCGTCATATAAAGTGTTTTTATTAACACTTTTTGAAATGTTTGAAATGTATTCCTGTTTATTAATTATTAATTTGAATATTATCATCATGAATAATAAACCGGAAAGTCATTTAAAATGCGTACCATATATATGACTTGTGTTCTGGGCATACACATTTAATGTGTGATAGATAATCATGCCTAAAACAAAATCAAAAAGGAACTAAAACAAACCACAAGCATTGTTATCAATTTATTCAGTACAATTTACTCATATTTCGTTTTGTAACAAAAATATTTTAGCTGATATTATTTTAATAACTGAACTAGCATAGGAAACCATTATAATTAGGTCTGACTGGTGTTTCACTTGAATTAAAAATAATTTAAAATTTTCTACAATCATCAAATATGTGAGTGAAAAAATATTATAGTGGGACTTAGGTAAAACTCGTTCATTAAGCCTTTGAGTATTTATTATTTTTGTCTATAAGAGAAATAATCTACAATCTAATTTAGTACTTCTAGCTACATCTAGTGAAAACAAATAGGATTTAACAGATTGATTTCGAAAAATAAAATTGACATATTGATTTTCAGCTCATTCTTTTTATATATACTTTATGGCTTTTTATAGCGCGACGTTCGACGATTTTATTTAGGTTTGGTTCGCAGGTTTGCAGAGAATTCAAATCAAGTATGTAATTTTAACTTCAAAGGTGAAGGTATATACACAACAGAAGCTGTATTATCATACCTACATATATCAGTAATAATCAACTGCTTGTAAAATCGTAATTTTTAACGATATTGCGTTAAATTTTAGGGACGGGGAGCAATTGAGCGATATTCATCGGAATCGATGAAAAACTCAATTTCATAAAACACAATATGAGTTAGGGCCTTTTAAAAGCAACACGTTAGTATGCATATTGTAAATGCAAATTGACAAACTCCTTACAAGTCAAGGTATGCGGTTGCTATCACACAATCGCTTTAGACGTAGTTAAAATCATTATATCAATGACAAATTAATATAAAAGAAAACAGCTCAAGTTTGACAATGAATGCATAATACGTGAATGACTGATGAAGTGAGTATTTGAAAGTGCTGACACACATACGATTAATAATAGACTTTAGATAAAAAGAAACAACAATAAATATAACAACGTCATCAAAACAAGACTTCTTTTGTACATAATTTCATACATACATATGCACTTATTTACATATATATCTATATATATATATATATATATATATATATATATATATATATATATATGAAGACATGCACTTGATAATTGAAAGACTCAATTAATACTTAACAAACAAGAACCTATAAACTGCATTGAAATCAAGAACGAAAAGCAAACAGTATGATAAAAAGTATTGTTTGAGATAAAGATAATGTATATGGAGGAATATGAACAAGTTAAAGGTATATAAAACATTTAAGCCATACTAAAATACTAGAAAGCTAATAATTAAACTGAAATCTGGATGTATAATGGAAATGTATAACTCATAGATTTGCAATTATTATTATACCTCTTTATCTTTCAAACCCAAAAGTAAGACCTCCTCCATTAATGTTAGACGCGTTTCTTTGGAGTCCCCATCATCAATATTATCTTCTAGGTCTTTATTATCCAACATATCGGAATTGTCATCGGGTGTATTAGCATTTCCTGATGAACTTCCACCACCTTCAGCACCATTTTCTCTAGGACGTACGGTACGTCTCACTAATCCATCAGTACGATTCATTTTCACACTCTTTGTTTGCAATTTTTTCTATTGGATCCACAAATTTTTTTAGTTCACAATTTATATCTTCCCTCTATTGGTATTAGCTTTCAATAATGGTATTAAAATTTTATATTTCTTTCTTTCGTGGTACACTTAAATAAACACAAACTGACATACATTTCTAAAATATCATTAACTTCATGTTTTAAAGTACAGATTTAAAAATGTATTTAATTTTCTTCAAATATACACAGATTTCTATTTATATTCTGCACTACTGTTCAAAAATTATTTTTCTTTATTTTTTTTTAATTATTCGTGTTTTTCTTCCAATAACTTCTGACATTCCACGACGAAATTTTTTCATCAGTGTTGCTTAACGGCGTACTTTTCTGAAGATATTAAATGATGCCGTACTGCGTAGGTCGACAGTTATGATACATATATAACGGTAAGATATATACTCATGTGGTTGTTATATATATCATTAGAGAGAAATCTATAATACAATATATAGTTAACTCATGTCATGTAAATATACATCGACTTTGGAAAGGCAGTGAACATTCATATAAGCTCAAATAGCTCTTCAAATATATATAATGTGTGAAACCTGAGATGATCTTTCAAACATATAATGCTAAAGATATGTGTAATAAACATATATAACCATATATATACATGCTTCAATAGATATATGCAGTCGATGCTTCCAATTGGTTTGAATACAAAGTGTTACTACAGTTCTTATCAACTCTGTTATTGGCTAATCCTCTTTTGTTCTACTTCTGAAGTAACTTTGTTTTGTTTTTTTTTTCTAATATATTATAGGAGTTACGTCTCAGTCTATGCTTAGAACTGATTATAAATTCGTCTGGTCAAAACACAAAATATCTAGTTATATATTAAAATAACCATGGCAACTTTTCTGAAACAAATACTAAGACCAAACTTTTATCGTTCAACATCGTTGTGGACATCACATACAATTAGATCCTTTGCGGCAGATAGTGGTGCACCACAAACCTATAGCAAGGAAATAATTAAACAGCTCGTTAGCACTAATAAAGTGGTCGTATTTATGAAGGGAAATCCTGAAGCTCCACGCTGTGGCTTTAGCAATGCTGTTGTACAAATTTTACGTATGCATGGCGTGCAATACGATGCCCACGATGTTTTGCAAAGTGACGAATTAAGACAAAGTGAGTGGAAAAGTAAATGATCATGCAATAGTTTAATGAATTATATTTTAAGATATAAAAGATTTTACTGAATGGCCCACTATACCACAGGTATTTATTAATGGAGAATTCATTGGAGGATGTGATATCTTATTGCAAATGCACCAAAGTGGAGATTTAATTGAAGAACTTAAAAAAGTTGGTATTGAATCGATGCTGCTAAAAGAAGCCGAAGATGATAAAGGCTCTAAAAAAGATTAAATGACTATTACATATTCGGAAATAATAGAATAGCTAATAACATTGTTATACTCTAGTATGTTTTTAAATATAAATATATACATGTAATGTATTAAAATAATTTCGAATTAATTAGGTTATGTTAACACGGCCGTAAATGGTAAGTTCAATTTCTACAGTGGTAGGCAAAAGTTTTCTCCACGAAGTGCATATATGGATTCAAACTGTCAGCAAGGAAAGACGCAAGAAAAATAACATGATCTTGAAATATCTGTATAAGCTCATATATATATATATATATATATATATATATATATATATATCTATATATATATATATATATATATATATATATATATATACCGTAACGCATATAATTCGCCGTCTATTTTAACCGACATAAATGAGTTGACGGAGAAAGCTGGCACTTATTTGATCTTCATTGTATATATTCAATTTAATATCAAGTACTTATAAGTTTTTGTATATATGCTAAGCACAACAACAGAAATTATTGAAAACAATAAAAACTACGCTTGTATATGCTAGGGTATCAAAAAGTTAAAAGTTGACCAACTTTCATAAGAATCCCGGTATATCACCTTAGCTGTCAGATAAAAGAGGCGACGTATAACATATGACGAATTCTTTGTATAAGTAACATATGACAGCTTCTACCACACTACAATATAAAACCAGATGACCCTTCTAAGTTACATAGACACATATCAGGTTGATTATGTTTTTTGTTTTCTTCTTGCCAACTTGTTGACAGACTACCTGGTTTTAGGGGTTTTTGAAGTATGAGAGTTGACAACTCTGCTTGGAGTTTGGTGTATTTATGAAAATTTTAAACAACTGTCAAATTTATTTCCAACCGAAGAAGCGCCTTTTCACTTATTGTTTCTATCACAGAATATTAGTCTGTTTTTATTATTTTCAATAAATACGGCTCGACGAAATGTATTTAATATCAACAGCTAAGACCACTGTTTTATCAGAATTCAATGATTTAGAAACGAAATCAATATACCAGCACTCTAATGGCGAAGGAACGGATTTTCAATTTTATGCCCAACAACGCATTTTTGTGGAAGTAAACAAAAAATCTGGGTTAGAAATTATGCGAATAAAGGAAAAAGCACAGAGTATGGAAAATAATTTATTAAAAGCATAATATATATATATATATATATATATATATTAATTTTGATCATTATAGAAGCAGAAATACAGCGCGTGCGGAAACTAACAATCGATAATGTATATTGTGTAGCCTGTGCGAAGCAGTCGTTGGAAGAGATGGCGGTAGGATTGGCGAATGGTCAAGTTAAATTGTATAATTATAAAAAATCTGAATTCATTCATAAATTTAATGCAGGTAAAGAATTATAAGACAAGTAATTTGTAACCAGATAGCATAAAATTTGTCGTTTTCCTTAGATTCTCATCGTAATTCTGTTGTATATTTGGATTATAATGCCTCGGATGAATATGTAGCATCAGTGTTTGAAAATGGTTCCTTAAATATATATGGATACAGAACAAAAACGAAAATTGACTCTTTCAACATAGATGGCAAGTAAGTCATAAAATTTATTTTACGTGAGTACATGATTTCAGTTAACTATTAATTCAATTGACATTAATTAAACTTTTCAATATCTGAAAACATTCTATTGAAACCTTGCTTTCTGCGAAGCGTGAATGTCGGGGTACAATATATTAAAAATAATATTAACCTAGGTGTTAGGTGCTATTTTATAGTTCTATTAAAACAACTCCTCCATCAACTGCAAGCAGTTAGTTTTTATTGAACGTATTAATAATATTTTTAAAATTCTAAGTTTGTTCTCTAAACGGCGTAGTTTGTATTTATACGAATTTACTTCCTTCTAATAACTTTAACATTTCAGTTCAACTTTGGCTCGATTTCATCCTACCAAGCGGTTTCAATTATCTATAGCATCGTATAAAGGAGCTGTTACCATATATGACATCCACTCTAAACGGAAATTATTTCATGCGGCCGAAGCCCATGCAGCACAATGTCGTGATTTATGTATGTCACCTGCGAATCCTGATACACTGGTAAGTGTGGGTTACGACTGTATAATTAACATATTTGATACTAGGCGAAAAGTAAAACCCACCCAGTTGATTTACTGTCATCCGCTATCAACGGTGGCGGCTAGTGAATGTGGTACATACTTTTGCGTGGGCAACCTAAAAGGTGAACTAACCACTTACGACATGCGCAATACAAACATGTTTTTAACTTCGAAAAAAATTCATGACTGTGGTGTGACTAGAGTGTCATTTGTTCCCTTAGGTGCTGATAGCAGCACAAGTTTTTCAAGCTCGGGTGTTGGCGCAGAAAATTCTATATTAACCCTGCCCGCAAATGCAGATGCGCCTAAATCTGTAACTCCAAATTCTGTAGTTTCAACGGAAAATAACAAAGCACATCGAGATTCTTTTTGTGATTTTTTAGGTATAGAGAAAATATCACCAAGATTTGCTCCACGAAGAGACAGTTTTGATTGGGAGGTATTCTCTAAAAAACCATTGTCTGATGAAAATCGTGCTTCATTAGTTGGAACGTTCGTTGTTGCTGGTAACGCTTTGGCGACACAAAATGATTCATTTGATAAAACAAATTCTACGGATGTATTAAAATATCCTTTAAAAGATCGTAATAGTATTGTAGCTTATCCTCCTTTGGCAGGAAAATTGACACAAATTGTTGAAGAGGAAAAGGGTGCGCAAGAAGTCACACAAAATACTGCACAGAATATTACATATGAAAGTGATAAGGAGAATCCCATTGTGGAATTGGATGATACTAAAAGTACGCCATATCAGGAAAATACTTCCATGGGGAGTTTATTGGCTACTTCGAAAAATTCCCCTGCACCATATGCCACATCCACAGCTGCCAAGAAACCCGCCCACGATTTCAAAATGAAATACACCCTAGATTTTCAACAATCAATTGCAGAACTACGTTCTGAAATGTTAAAACGTTTCGATCATTTGGAATTTGAAATGAAATTATTGGCAGAAAATAATAAATGGCAACTATTCACACAGAATTTTAATTTATGGAATCAACGCTCTGAACAAACGGAAGAGATACGTGACTGTCTGGGCATTCTGTTGCAGACAGACCCATTTGCTAATGAATTTCTAAGACTGAAGGAAGAAAATGAATTATTAAAAAAACAATTACAACAATTTATGAAAAAGTGATATAACGCAGATTTTTTATATATTTAATTTTTCTTTGATTCGTTTTGTTCAATAATTTTATATTTAGTCTGATTACGGTTGTCGATTTTCACATTCAAATTTGAAAAATTTAACAAATTGACGAATTCAATGGCGAATAACGCGAACTGTAATAGGACTTATAGTTTCAAGATATCTTATTTTAAACTTAATACACTTTCCAAACCAAATCTTCAATGAAAATACTTGTTTCTATTAAACGTATCTATATATTTAATAATTTCATATCCACGTTATCCAGGTAGCTGTTTAAGCGGAATTGAAATCTACAATTGTCTAGCAATACTAAATATGAATTTAGGGGTTTATAATTTACCTTTATTAACGCGTTTTTGTCAGAACCTAAACATATATTAGAACCTATAAACATATTACATATTAGAAAACATAAATTTTTGTTGTTCCGGGCCTTTCGAGTTTAATAGATGATATATACTCATGTGTACTTAGCTGTTATTAATTTGATCATTTATGTCTTCTATTTGATTAAAATTGTGGGTCATATCAACCTGTTAAAAAAATTATGCATATTAATTTTATTTACTATCAAGTAAATTATTAAATTACTGACCGATATTGTGGTATTAAAATTTCCATAATCAATTATATAACGTTCATTTAAGCTGTCGTATTTAATTATATTTATAAAACGTTGCCCCCAAAATATTTCTCTAGGCACAAACGAAGTTCTGGCCTCAGTGACTTGAGCTGTGGCAGCTGAAACACCAACAATGCTAACATACAATTCAAACTGAGCATCAGTTACATCTTTGGCACATTTAAAATGTGACAGTGGTGAGGTTCTATCAATAACATGGCACACTATTTCAGGCCATATAATGATTTGTTGACCATTATTTTCCAATTTTAATTCGGTATGAGTTTTTATCAGTTCACCCTCTCTGGTGCTGGAGTTCCAAAGAAGTTTAAAAAAATGTTTTAAAAAAAAATTTTGTTAACTTACGGTTTATCAACAATTATATAGACCCTAATTTTAGATTCAATAGTTTGTTGTTCTCGAGGGTCACAAACACGAAATAAGAGACACAGTTTACCATCGCGATGACAAATCTGTATAGAGTAGATAATATATGAACACACATACGTAATTGATCCATATATATATATTTATAAATTTTTTTGCGAAGTACTTACCACAGCTTTGTCGCTAAATTTTAGTTTAGTTAACTGCTTAGCTGGCCTAGCAGTTTTTGCATAAATAATACTTATCATTCCACCCTCTATGGCAATCGAAACTATAATTTGTAAGATAAATAAAAACATAGTTTCTGGGCATTCTTCACTTGGATATTTTTCACCAAATCCAATTGTAGTTTGAGTTTCAATCGAGTAAATCAGCATCGATGTAAAATCATAAACGCCAACTATACAAGGATCCTTTCCCTCACCTAAACGTTCACCCGTAACTTCGTCGAACATAAGATCTCCGTGAGAAAAAGCCACCATATAACACAGTATGGCGAAAAAAGTCCAACTTAGAAAATAACTCCCAATAAACATGGTCAACATATATTTCCAATCTAATTCAATCTATTAAAGATATGTTCAAAATATACAAATCGGTAATTGATTTTATCTTCACAATGTGTGAGGACATATGAGAATGACTTTCATTAGTAGATTAATTATATGGCAAATCGACATTTATTGCTTTATTGAAAATCATTATGTGTAAGTAAGAAGTATGTACAGATAGATGTGATTGTAAACAAGTGTATAAAATAATGTTAATAAATTGTTAATATCGAATTTCTCTAATCGTATAAACTAAATGTTACACGCTTATTTTCTCCACCCACCACATCGATATTTTTATCATCAAAAACTTTGTTTTCTTTATTTAATATATAAGCATCTTCTGAAATTTTCTTATTCCTTGTTAATGTTTCGACATCTGAGTTTGATGGAGTTTGTGTATTATTTACAATGTCGGATGCTTTGTATGTTAGAAAGGTTTTAGGTAAGATCCATCTTACCAATGTTGTTACAAAGTCCCTTATATAACGCCACGACTTTTCCGGAATTTTCTTGAATGTAACATTTTCGCGGCCATTCTTTTCAATTACACGGTACGGCTTTCGGCGATAGTATAGATTATCGACTTCTAGTTGAAAGATTTTTAAATAGGTTTATTGCTTTTTACCAATCTAAGCTTAAATTATTGTTACCATTTCGACGTGGATCTGAATTTAGTTCTATGGTACTTCCAGCCCAATCGGTGGTTATTAAGCTGCAATTAAATGTTTTAGTTTAGAAGAATTCCTTTATTGAAGTTTGAAAATAATTTTTTATGAAAGTTTTCAATACAGAGAGTAAACATAGGCTCAACCTAAACGTCCAAAGCTTGAGTCAAAAAACCCAGTCGAAGGCGTATTATTTTAAAAAACGTATCAGTAAATCAAGGTAAAAAAAAATATAGTTAAATTATGAAATAAATCAACGTTTATATACATTTTAACAAACCAGTTTCGGCGATGAGCTTACCAACCCCATTGTACGCAGTTCATTAAACAGAAAAAAATTATCTGCTACAGTTCTTATAGGAATGTCCCGGATTAGAAGTAGTTCAAAAGTTATTGAGAATGATCGTGCTAATGAAAATGTAAATACTAACTAATACCAGATTTTAATTAATTTTTGTTTACCATCCCATAAAACTAATAATAAGTGAAGATAAGATGGATGATATACCAGCACTAATTTCTTTATTTTATGAAGTAAGAAGTAAATTTCACTTGATAGTTTCGGAGAGGAGTATATTACACCACACATTTTACATGACCTATGAATCTCTTTTGTTCTTTTAAACGAAATCTATCTTCATATCTGTGGTTTAATGTTATTTTTTTAATAGTTTCAAATAGGCAGAAATTCCTCCTATCAGCCTCTTCTGAACTTAGTTTTTAAATTCCATAATTGTTACGGACCCATATATTTACTGTAAACTGTTTTGGAATTTTTCCTTATTCAATCTATTATATCAACTGATATCGATGAAATAACTTAAATGATATTGCAAGAATATACACACATATATACCAAAAGGTAAGCATGAACATGTATAGTATATCGCAAAAACAAAACATTTATTCAAAGGCACATTGCTGTGTTCCTCTTGAATAACTAAAACATATTTTATTATGGTATCTATGAGAATTAATTATTTTATTTAAGTTGACTCAGATGATTTTTAAATTTTGCTTACGAATATATTTATATCTTGTCATGTGAAACCACAATAAACTATCATCATATCATGTAAATAACAAGATGTCATCATAAATTAAAGACACTTGAAAAATATGGAAGAGGCTGTTAGTATATCTTTACTCACTTGTTGGCACTTTGTGTAGAGGAACCCAAAAGATTATCGGATAATGATTTTTTGTGTCTTTCACACTTTGGACTTTCGGGATAGTAATCCTCTTCTATTAGTGTTTCCCTCTCCTGTGAACGTTTCATGGTCTTTGTAGGCAATGGCTGGGGTTGAGCCGGCATCGAAATGGACCGATGCATTGCGGGACTATCTGAAGAAGACATTCTCTTGTACGTTCTTATAGCACAGTTACTCTCATTCGATGCACTCTTTTTACACACAAGTTTTAAGGGCAATAATAAGTAATTAAATCCAATTAGTCAATTTAACTCTTTCAGTTTAATGTTTTTCCTTTGCAGTTAATTAAGTAGCTACGCATAAATTGAAAGGAATGTTTAGTTTTATTCTTTGTTCTATATAGTATGTGTTTGTTTGGAAAACGGAATTTTATCAATTGTTTTGAAAATGTCTTTGTATGAGTTCTGTTTAGTAGCAGCTATGATCGTCAACTAAATGCTGGTTATTAAGATAACTAAGCTATTGTGTGGGATAGTCTAGTATCAATTCAAAGGTTTTTTTTTGTGTTTATTAATTTTTTAATTTTTCATCTTCTACGTTGTGAATACACTGGCATGATTATGAACGGAATCTTGTCGTTTTTATTTTTCTAAGATTACGATAACGATAGATAGATAGTATGAATTATATAAAAAGTACTCGCTTTTAAATTGTATCACAGTTGGAAGCCATCATTACTATTATACTCATAGATGTACTTAAATAATTGCATACACACAATTGTAAAAAAGAAAAACGCTTCAATATACTAAAATGCATTTCATATATTAAATTTAAATGATAAACAATTCAAAGAAATAATACGAGAGTGACTAACACTATTTAGTACATGAGTTGTTATAAGTATGCAGATTACTGTTTTAGGACCGGCACTACGGTAAGAAGGAATAATAAGATGATGGTGCTGTAATATGTTTTTTGTACATCGTAGTATCATTCTCGCCATGAGGTTTTGAAACAACTAAAAATTAGGAATACAAAAATACGAAAAATAGCAATATAAGAATATCTTTAAAAAGATTAGGCTAAAGTAAATATAGATGTTTTTTTTTGTAGACCTTTTTTGAATATATTTGCTTGTTTGTGATTTGCTCTTCGGCTTGAGGTCTTTTTTATAATATAATAATATTAAAACTTTTGTTTTAATATATTTTTATTCCAATATTTCGTCCAACTCTGTTGGTCATCTTCAGGGAATTACAATTTTATTTTTATAGTCCTGGTCTAGTCACTTGTTTATACTTGTAAACTTTGTCACCTACTGTTCACTGGTAAAAAAGACCTCAAGCCGAAAAGCAAATAACGAACAAATAAAGTAAATATATATTATTTATATATTATAAACGCGAAGTTGGTTATATCTGTCGGTTAAAACAGTTTAAGAACTATTGTCTCCACAAATTAATCCACTTGAATCCGTTCATTCGGTCTCTTTGCGATACCCTGGAGTAGAGGATGTCCTATGGGCTGTACTCAGCCAGATTAAATATCCTGTGGTCCTTAAGAAGGATAATATTCTGAGAAGCTTTAAGATCGCCAAGCTATCTAAGTCTAGGGGAAAGCTAGAAACCAGAGCCGCTGCCCTAGATAGGGCAGGGCACTGACGCACAAGATAAAGCACTGTTTCGTCCTCCTCTACATCATTACAGCTTTTGCTATAGTCATTATGCACCAAACAAATCCTTCTTACGTAAATATACTTTAATATATCTGAAATCATTTCAGATATTTAGCCAATAGCATTCGATTAATGGCTACATTATCAAATTATATTTGTACAGTTCTAAATTTGTCCAGAATGGTAATTAAAAATTAGTAAGTTTTATGTCATAAGCTCCAGTATGAGTAGCAGTTATTATTGTCCCACAGTGGTATTTAATTGTTGTATAAATAAAAAGAGAGAAATATTTTAATCAAATTGTGATTTCATGGTTTTAAAAGGTATGTATAATATTTACTTTTCAATTAAAAACATATTTTTGTGAATTATCTTTTAAACTTCTTTAATATTATTCTTTTTTCCCAAAATGTTACTTAAAAATTCAAAATCTTCTAAGAAATGTTGGGTAAAGGTTCCCGGATGATCTGCCTTAGCCCCTCAATTGATCACTGAGTTTTTATTAACGTTTTGGGAAAAAAGAATCTGCACGAAATTAAAATTAAAGAGGTATAATATTTACTATATATTTAAACGGTAAAAGTAAATGTGACACCAACTACTTTTTGAATGTACAGTGTATTCAAATCTACATTCACCTGCAATTGCCGTTACATTTGATTCCAATACCTGCAGCAATCCAATATGATTTCGTTTTCACAGCTGTATTTCGTATATTTAACTCACCATACTACAGTTTAATGCAACCACGTTTGTGAACTAAAAAATCTTGAAGATACTTCAATACGGACATTTAGTTAAGATGGCGATTCGGATATGTTCACAAGCGAATTAAAACTTATTGTAAGACTATTATAGTCAAATAAGAGTATATACATGCTATGCATATGAAGTTGTGAAATAAAATTAATATAGTTAAAATTAATTGGTTATTATTCAATAAGAGAAAATATTCATTAAATAATAACTGGCTTTTGTGTTGAAACTTTATCTGTACGTTGAAACTTTGTCTGTACTAAAAGTTCAGTGTTAAATGAAATAATTAATCAGACAAACATATATATTTGTTGAAAAAAGAGAAAATTTACAAGGTGTGTTGGTTGATATATTCCAAATAAATGGCAAATGGTTAATAATAAATAATTAAGTGAAACGCAAAGTAAAAGCGAAAAAAAGGAGAACAATATATACATTTATATAATATATATATAATTGCATTGTATGTATATGTGTCTTAACATATTTTTTTTTAAATAAAATTAAAAAAATTAAGTTTTGTGTAAAAGTTTTTAACATATGTACAAACGTACGGAAAGAAAATATTAAGTTCAACTCAAGAAAGCGTCAAATCCTAGTTTTATGTACATACGTAAATTGTGTGTTTGGGGTAACGCAACAATAACACTACACCTCACAGCGGATACAACGCTTACAGCGACATCAATAAGGTAAATAATTAAATATACAAAAGCTCATTCAGAAAAAATCATCATTATACACTCAATGCACACAAACACAGCAGCAAATACTAACTAAACGTGTTTTTTCTTTTGTTTTTTGTTGTTATTGTTGGAAGAGATACAAAATTCCTGGAATTTTGTTTTGATTAAGATATTTCTTAAGAATTTTAAATAAAAGAGAAATATAAAAGAAGAATAGTCGTTGAAAACACATATAGCGAATGAGAACGAATCACTTTAGTTACAGAGAGGAATAGGTAAATCTTAAAAGAAACCAAATTTTAATTCAAGATTCTACGTAAAATTACGTTAATAAAGAAAAACGAAAAAATAATAACAATAAACAAAAAAATAGCAACAGCTAAACATTGTTAATACCTACATATAATAGTTACATTCACAGATGTTGGTAGTTTGTTTTGGCCCATGAAATTTATAATATCGATTGTTCGTTATTGTCTAGAATGTCTAATAACGAATGGTTTTTCATTGGAATTTCAAATAAGAATTGTACTAATTTTTGATATTCGTGAATACAAATATCTGAAACAACATACCATACTTAGATACGCAAATAAGAATACGAATATGATATATGAAATAATTATATATGTACGTGTTCGAATCGCGGAATATTCCATTAATCAAATATATTATGTAGAAAAAATAATTTTACCCCTAATTACGGATGACTTTTTTCGGCTTCAAATTCGACAGTTTGTAAAAGATTAAAGATAAGTTCAGCCTTTTGTCTTTAAACTATTATTCTCGAATTTTTATACGAAAAACGCCAACCGTAATCAGGCTGAATAAAAGTTAGCTCCAAAAATAAAAATTCGATTGAATTTCATACCATGTACTCGCTCGTTTTTAGAATTAATAAAAATTCTTCGAACAGCCAGAATTCTGCTTCATCATTTATTTCAATTTTAGTTCGTAACTACTACTTGCAGCTACCTAATTGCATTTTGCTTCTACTATTTAGATTCGTAGTAGTTGGGACTCTTATACTTTGCTGCATAAAAATAGAAATTCGCAAGAAGTGGGCGCCCACATATATATGTTTGGGAAATTCCTAAGAAAAGACTACGTGATATATTTTCTGGAAAAATTTAATATTGAAAGAAAAAATTATTTCGTTATGTATGGATTTTAAATTTTTAACATAAGGTTGGCATGGACAAGAAAAAATTCTCGAGATAACTTGCTTGATACGAAAATTACAAATAAAATAAGTTTACATAAAATGTAATTTGTGTGCATGTTATTGGTTTAAGGCGATATAATACCATTTCGTTCTACACTATAATCCCGTTGTACGCATAGCTCTTTTGCGTCTAAGAAACCGCTTAAATAGGCCATTACCAGCATTATTTTGAAATTAAGGATGTCAAAATATTCCAATTATTTTTTCCTCGTACGGATAATTGGTTGAAGCCAAATTTTCTACTCTAATCTCTACTGTTGAGTAAAATTTTCAATTAGAACCAAACTGATTGGTTATAAATTAGCATAAAACGAATCGGCGGAAGTAGAAACTTTAAATCGTGAAATTTTCGGTTGATAAATTCATTTAATATGTTGTTATCTATAGGAAATTATTTCTCTCTATTCCCTTACCCTTAACATATAAATAAATGTGGATATATGTACATACAAAACTAACTATGCATTCTTATATGCTTGTAATAGCTTCAAAGAAATTTGTTTACTTGTGAAAAGTAAAATTAACAGCAAAACAGTTGTATTCACATACGCGAAAAATTAACGAATTTTCCATACCTACGAAAATTCACACATCTCTACTTTCCTGTCTACATAGTGTGTATGTTCATATCTAAGTACATATGTATGTATGTGTATACGTATGGATGAGTAAGCATATCCATCAACAAGCGAACTCATTCAACCATCCATCTCCATATTTTCTTCAAACCAAAGCATTACCATCCATCCATCCATTTATCCAACTAAATAACTAGGGAAACAGACGGCCAATATAGCCAACCTACCAACTAAGCAACGAACCAACCAGTCAACAATAAACGAATATAATAACCAAAAGTTCCAAGAAACGCATTTCTAATTTAGACCGAATTCTCAGAAGTGACAAGACAAGAGATGGTGGTGGTAACAACACTCACAAAAACAAAACAAAAAAAAATATTAAAGAAAGAGTAAAACAACTAAATATCATCAACAAACTGCCTTAGCCAAAAGCAATAATCGCAACAACAACAACAGCTTGTATACTAAAATACACTCTGTTTCCAACACTTTTCATTACCATTCTTTTCATACAGATGATGTAGATGCACACACATATGAATTTATGGATATGTATGTATTTATACATCTATATTTACAGTTAGTTGCAATAATGACCGACTACTATATACATATACCTCATGGTAGGAGGATATATTTTGGGATTAGTTGTGTATAATCGGGATATGAAAATTGTGAAACGATATAAGAGTAGCCAGGTTATGTTTTCTGTCTCGTAGGCGTTACTTACGTCAATAGACAAAAATTCGTCTTTAGGCACTGAAAATCCGTATGTGATGCACGTAAAACCGTTACATCCACTCAAGATTATTGTTCACAAGGGAGGGGTCGTTGCACTATATATATTTAAGAACACCATCGAAAATACAGTTAGTTTTGCTGGCGAGCGCTACAGGTCTCTGATAAAAGAGTTCTTATAACAATTTTGCCCGAGTATTCAGATATGTATGTATGTATGTATTTTTATAATTATCCTTATCGTGTTTGGCGTTTTTCGCCTTTAAATTCGACATTGTAATGGACTAAAGAAAGATTTTGCTTTTTGTCTTTAATCTATTGCAAATTGTCATATTTCAAATGCGAATACGCCAAACACGATAAGGGTGAAGAGTTTACAAGAACTAATTTCTATGTGTGAAGCCGACGAAGATATGATAAATATGTGCATGACTTACACATTTACCCCCCCCAATTCTCAAAAGATTGTTAAAGTTAATGAATGCTTTAGGGGATCGTTAATCATACAAAATCCATACCTTAGAGCCACTTTAATTTTAATATCTTTTATGAAATAGGGGGTTAATGTACATATAACGATATTTTTCATCATATAAATAAAGTGACATAAAAATAAGAATACTACAAAGATGTTACTGTACTCACGTATATCATTGAACAATATGTGGTGCTATACATTTGTCACGCACTTTCAACATTCAGTAACGAAAGATCATTTGGCAGTTTTGTTCATCCGTTTGCTTGTTAATCTTGCAGTAGGTCTCTATACATCTTCATAACATATTTTATCTATGGGGCATTAGGAGAGGGATCTTTTTGGCATATGTGACCTTTTAGGGATCTATACAATCATCATTTTCATTCTTCTTCGCATGTAAGTAGGTTGAGTGCCAGCTGTTAGTTGCGTTTTGTCTTCACATAAAAACACACTCACATCCATGAATACATATAATTTTCGTTTTAAATGTTTTTAATTTAGTTGGAATTTAAAAGTTCACTGGAATATGTTGTTCAACAGCACGCCATAACATCACAAAGAATGCGCGCGCGGGAGCAACCGTCTTATGACATGAGTCTTTATGAAAATGGTTTTTATTTTGAATTCTAGGAACATTGTTTTCAAAAAAATTTCGATTAAAATATTGTACATAACACGAGTATGTACTTAAATATGTATGTTTGGATGCAAGTACATTGATGCAAATGCATTTCTGTTTGCCCACACTTACACATGGACTCGGTTGTACGAGACAAGCGTTTGAGCTTTGCGGATTTCAATGTTAATATGAATGAAATGAAATGGATAAATACATACAAATGGATGTATGTATGTATGTATTTTGTTCTACAAGTTCAGTTCGCACACTGAAACTTGAATTCTAAGTAACACACTTTACTGGAAATCTTTAAGAGCTTATTTCCTTTATTAACAGCGCAGACCTTGCAAGACCCTTTGAGGGGGTATCAAAATTAGTGATTTTCTTCTTTCCATATCGACCTACATACGTGTATCCTAGTGGAGAAAAAATTTGTGCCAATGGCTCCTAAACAGCCGTTGCGCTCCTCATGGGTATGCATGGCTTCCTTGTTATTCATTTATTTAGTTTTTAGCAGAAGAGAGCTGTAAAGATCATGTTAACACATACATGCATATGTATGTACAGTTAAAAAGGAATTGCAATTCAACAAGAAAATCATCGTGTTGCCACAATTCCTCATATAGTCTTATTATACAGTGAGCCTGGCATACACTTGAAATGGTACTGCTGTTTTTTTTGTTGTTGCTCTGTTGAATTTTTTGTTGTTTCTTTCATTATATATTTTTTCTTACTTTTGGTATTAAATGGTATTAAAATTCGTTGGTATTTCGAATTCGTAGAATAGCTACATGTACATATTCTTGCAATACGTATGTGTGCACATACAAAAGTACGTACTACGTATCCATATACCTACATACATAGGTAAATATATTTTTAATTGTTCTCACGAAATTTTTTCGATTGAAAACGGAATTAAAACCAAATACCCATGCATGTATGTAATACGAAAAAACAAAATGAATGTGTGTGAATGGCCAAATTTTTAATAAATAATATCACTCATGCGGCGTCAGTTTGGTTAGCATATGTGGGAAACAGTGATGGGATTCCGAGTCGTTTTTTGTTTGTTTGGAAAACGTGCCAAAAGCACTTAAAATTCTGTACAGATTAGATGCCTAACAAGATATCTCTTCATCAATGAAGGATACATTTAATTTCTAATTAATATTTTAATTCTAGAGTAACTTACCAATCCATGTATGTATGTACATAATACCTATATATGTATGTACATAAGTATATGATATGAAAATTTGAGAACTATGCTGAGCATTTGCTGCAATAGAGTCATAGAAAAAAACTATTTGTGAAGATATTAGCATTTATTCATTTCAACATATTTTTTTATCAAAATCACATGTGCATATACTTCCGCAGAGTCTTAATATTAAAACATCCTTTTTCTCTGAGTGTAGTTTGCGCTTATAACATTTTCTCATCCGCATTGGCAATATATGCACAAGTAAACATGCCGTTCGAAAATTAATCATTTGGATGCAAGGATTCACTATTTCAATTTGTCAGGTAATCATGGATTGTGCGAAAAATGGCACAATTCCCAACACTGGTGTGCAAGAATTGGTAAGGGCTGAAATAAACAAAATCAATTTGCACTATTTAATATCCTTTAATTTTAAGTGATAGAATTTTTAATTGGAATTTGGCAAAATACACAAAAACACATGATTGTTTTATATATTATTCCATACAGATTGCTGTGCGCCTTATACATATGAACATACATTTGTATGTATAAATGTAAACGATTCATTTATATGTATGTATATATGAATGTGTAAGTATATTAGACTGGCTCTAAATGAAAAAAAACTATAATAAAAAACTGTTTACTTAATAAAGTGAACCGATTCCGTTTATTAAACTTACGTTTAAATGGAAATATCTTTTGAACCTGTTATCTGTATTTATATTGTTTTATAAACAAAGTTAACAAAAATATTTTCTATTTTACATATATATTTTAAGGTTATTTAAAATTGTTTTAATAAAAACTAAAAGAAGAGAAAACAAGCTGATTACTATTGTGGCCCACTAATTTTAATTCACAAAATTAATTAAAGGTACATTTTGCTCCTAAAACTATGCATGAAAATAGATAAGAAGGGAATATAAAATTGTGCAAAAACTATCATTTGTATTTTTTTTTTTTATTACACTAAAAACAATTTTAATAATTTTACACAAAAAATATAATATCTTGTGATGCCACTTTCCGATTCGTAAAGAAATTCATATTATTTAATACGTTCGAAATGCCTAAACAGATGAAATACTATTTATTGTCTATCTTCAATACGTAAATAAGTCCGTAAATAAATAAAATGTTCCATAACTCGTTAAAAATCCAAATAAAGTATGAAATTTATTGTTTTCCGATGTAGGAATATGATGAAGTAGGTGCTTCAAAGACAGTCTAATGAAGTATTATTCTTATGAATCTGAATGAGAACTCACACAAAGTTTATGGGTAAAATTAAGAAAATATTATTTTTAGACTCGTTAAAACTTTAGACCTAAAAGAAAACACGTTCATATATGGGCTTAACTTCATATTTGATGTACATATAATCATATGTATGCTACTGGTGATTTAAAATATGATTATTGTTAACATTTTGGGGTTAAGTAAGACAAAATCATGTAAAATGATCTCAAACAACATAATGATTATATATATATATATATATATATATATATATATATATATATATATAGTGACCTTGTTCCTTATAATGACAAATTCCTTAATACGGTAACAATATATATAAAAAAGATATATTATGGATTTCATAACAATCTTCATATTAATATTATTCTACTCTTAGTGCATAACCTCAAATTTCATATACATATTTTTGGGCCAGCCTAATGCGCTGTACACACATGCATACATATCGCTGGCATCAAGTATAAATGCCCTAACTTACACAGAAGCAGATAAAAACTCACCAGAAAGGTGTATTGAGCATAATAGTAACTATACTTATTAACTACTTACAAAATCGTTATTTTTGATAGTATTTCACACAATTTTTGTGACGAGGTGTATTTGTGTTAAATGTATTGGAATCGTTAAAAAAACTAAATTTAAATAGAATACATGTTAGGGTCTTTCTACTTGAGACCATCGATATGTATGTACGTACATGTACTTGTGTGTGCATTCAATTGTCGACAATGATTGCTGATACAATTGAAATGTATTTTTCATTTGAAAATCAATTTATTCATGAAAATAACTTTTTCCTTTCCACTTTAACTTTTTGTTTGGTTTTATTTTTCCACGAATACATCGTAATAAGAAACGTATTCGATTTTTAATAAATTGCTGAAATTTAGAATTCAAAGTATTCTGAGAAATACATATATTTGATGAAACAGAGAGTGTATATTTATTAATAATTTTTGATTGCACCTTGGCTTACATATTATAGTACATACATAAGTATGATGAGTGGAAACTTGACAGGTGCATGATGAAATTTGTCCCCAGCGTATTAGTTTTGTTTTAAAGTTCAACCAACCATGCACCACATACATATGCACATGCGTATGTGTGCATATTGTATACGTTATTCATTTAGTATATTTCGTTTTTAAACACGAGATTAGTTGAGGTAATTCATTAAAAGCATACATATCTCATATTGATTAATTTGTATTCAAATTATTAGTATTGAAAATTTTAAACTAATAATTTGGCTAAATGTATATCCAGGTGAATGATATCCTTTACATTGAATCCTTGAATTCAAAATACTTCACTAACTTAAATTTTTACATTAGCTAATCATTTTATGTAATAAGTTTCTTTAAATAATTTGATATTCATAAAATTATATAGCTTCAGCACCAAGCTGAAACTTTATTGTGTTTTATAATGATTTTTTTTTTGTTGGTTTCTTATCCAACTATTGACAACGCTGCTGACAAAGAATAGTGTAATGAAAATTTGTTTTTTTATATTTTAATAAATTCCAATTGAATTGGAAACTTAAAAAGTGATCAAGTTATTTGCAAAAAATTGAATCCTTATAAAAGCTACGAAATTTTAGTATATGTTCATGTTTTAAGTAACACGAGTACATAATAACACCTTTCATTCTTGTCTTTTGTATACACCTTGAAAATAAAAAAGATATCTTTTAATTTTAATGCTTGTTTTTTGTGTGTGTGTGTTTTTTTTTGTAATGTAACCTTGTATTTCGACTTTAAAACACATAATTCATTACGTATATGTATGTATTTGTGTCTGTGTGTATTTTTAAACAAAATTTTAAAGGGATCTTACGTTATTTCATTGTGCCTCTTAGTTTATTGAATTATCCTTCTAATATACTCTTCTCGTTTTTATTTGAATGTCATCTGGCTTCCTTTGAACTCGTTTAACCTCTTTATTTAGTTTTATAAAATATGCATTTGCATTTGTATGTGCAAGCATGTAATGCACGCACATACAAACGTTATTGAAGTTTAATGGTAACACGGCTCGTTTTAGTGTCTTGTGGAAGATACCAGTATTTTCAAGAAATTCAACAAAATGCATTTGTGCCTGATATCTGCATCTAATGTGAGAACTTGTTGTCAATTTAACTCTGTTTCGAATCAAAAATTGGAAAATAATTTTTATTTATTTCATGAGGAGGTTTTATATACATAACTAGGAGCACCCCGCGGTTTCACCCGCGTAAGTCTACATCCCGTGGGATTATCGGGTTAAAAGTAGGCTATGTTGAGAGATATATTGTCTCTAGCTGGAAATATGTATGTGTATAGCTATTAATAATCGCGATTTCAAAAGTAAAGTACATATTAATGATAAGTTTCATTATCTTTACGATTTGCAAAAATTGATACCTACTAACGGCAAATATTATATTCACAAATTTGACAAAAAAAATACAACCTAACAAAAAAAAAATCAGTACAATAGGTAACGACAAATATTATATTTTTCAAATTGAAAAAATTAAATATTTTTTTCCTTCTTACTTGACACATGTCGTTATATTTTGGACAATTTACAAAACATCTTTATAAATTATAGCCTATGTGTTATTCTGATGTATAAGCTATATTATTGTAAAGTTTAAGGAAAATCCATTCAGTAGTTTTAGCGTGAAAGAGTAACAAACATCCACACATGTACACATCCACATATCCACTCTCACACTGCTTTATAATATTAGTAGTATTATCTACAGAATTGTTTCTGATTTAAGAAAAATATCTTATGACAAAATTTAGGTGCTAAAAAATATGTATTTCGGTAATTGTTTTTGTCGGATCATACATCAAACATATTATATTTTAGAATTAGAGCTAAGAAAACTTATCGATCAGTAATTACGAGAAAAGAAAATTATTTTCAAATGCTTCTATTATAACACTCTTCGATTATTACACACATACAAACATATGTATACCATACAGTAAAATAATAAAAAAAAATGCAGTAAATAAATATATCAACGATTGAAAGAATTTCAGGAATTGAATATCAGTAGATAAGAATTCAAATGCCGCCAGCGTTTTAAGTACATATTTTGCGATCCAATAAATACCAAATAAAAGTGTAGGGGATTTTTATTTTGTTTTTAAAGGCTTAAAATTGACGTCCCTTAACAGAAAATAAAAGAATCAAAAACAATGATCTAGCATCTGATGTTATATATACTGCAAAATGAATATGTATTGGGTTTTTAATTAAATTATTATTTCCAATAAAAATGGCATGTGTGTACGTAAATACATCATATATCAACCACTATTTTCAAATATACACGTCACTGTATAACGACTTTTAATAAAGAAAATGTTTGCAGGGATATAATGCCAATCAACAGCAGCTGTATATTATTTCATTCTCCTTTTTATCTGCAGTTGTTTCCCTGTCACAAGCCATCACTATGTTGTAGTTATTGCATTATGAATGTATTGGCTGTGTTTTGCCTTTTGTTTCCTTATCCTTCATATTCCTGCAAAGTAGTACTTAAAATTTTAACACTGTTGTCTTCTTTTCTATATTTGGTAGATAAAATAAATGTGTATGTTTTCTTCTTTATTTGAGCTAAATACAATAGTGTTATGATACATCATTGCAATTGGAATCCTTTTCAAAATTTTATGGTTGATTCGTTATCTGTACGTGTATGTTTACATAACCTTACTTACATTGATTTCATTTAACTTTTGATTCCATTTATTGTATGTGTATTAGGGTTTTTATTTCTCACAGTATATTGTTTCCCGGGATAGCTGCAAATAAAATAAAAATTCCCCGGAATTAGGGAAATATATCCGTAGTCGATTGATTGATATATGTATGTATGTATGTATGTATGTATGCATGTATTATGTATTTTTATTAGTGCTTTTTAATCAAATTAATCTACTAAAAAACTTTGATATTCTCAGAAACAAAAATATACAAAGTAATTAGATTAAGAAAGCAAAAAAACATCTAAATAATTGAGTATGAAAAAAATGCATAGATAAAATTATTTCAATAAAAAAATATACTGCTTATGTGTACGCAAACTTCTGCATCCAAACATACTACCCGAATGGAAACCTGGATTCAAGTGCCTTCAAGTAACCCACTTTTGTTGGATAATTTGGCATTTTGACGACTTAATATAATCGTGTAATATGGTATTATAAAAGCCACCTAGTCAATAGTGCTAAAAACAGTTCAGCGAGGAAATATATTAAAACGTTTCAAATCAACACTAGAAAATACTTTTTTTAATTATCTCATAATAAATAGTTATTTTACTTGTAAAAATAGGTTTTATATATAAATAGACTATTATTATTTTCGTATCTGCTGCTTTGTTTTGATACCAATTCTTTGATTTTAATTTGAAGTTTAACAAAAACATTATATACACATCTGTATGTACATAAAAACATATATGTATATACATATATATATTTATATATATCGAGTGTCTTTTACTTGAATAGTTGAAAACCAGTTTTTGTTTACCACATTAAACAATGGCTTATGAAACAAATAAAATTATATTGTTGTATATAAAAGTCAGTTAAGAAAAACACAAATTAATTGTCTTAACACAGAAATGATATTGAAAAGTTTAAAGCATGTTTGTTGATATTGGCAACAGAAATAATAAATAATTGATTAGGTTGGGAAAGATCATTGAGTAGTAAAAATATTTACTCATGTATTGTAATAACATTTAAAAAATTATTTTACCAACGAAACGACCAAATTTTAGGTGATTTTCTTTATTCCAAATAAATTTAAGAAGTCATGGCACACATTTTTGATTGATTCCTATTATAAATGAATAAAGAATTTCCTATCACCGTGTTTTGATTGTATAAACAAGTTACTCGAAAATTCCAAGTAATATTATTTGAAAATATTTCATAGAACAAAATTATCTAAATATTGTTATTTTATGTGACCACATATAATAACAAAATTGCACAAATTTATCATGTGATTAAATTAACGTGCAAGATCAAAATATTGTCACATAGGTGTATATTAATATATTCTGAAAATTTGTTTAAAAATACATATGCATACACACATACATACATATGCATACATATGTATACAGTAATAGCCACAGAAATAGCTTAAAATGAGAAAAGAATATGAATGCTACATATTCCAGTAAACCACTTTTGTTTGATTTGAACAAAATCTGAAGTTTTAAATTATTCAGTTGTAGAAGTGTATCGGCTGTTTTTTTTTTATAGATTGATACAACTTTGAGTTGGCATCACTGCTTTATTTGACCACCCATTTAATAGCTGATAGTTGCTTTTTGTATGTAAGTCGCGATTCCACATTATGGAAGTTTTGTTGCAGCAATTCATATATCACAAGAGCATTTTAAACAAAAGCATAAACCGTTTCTACTGTTCTTTCTAAATTTAAAAGTCTGGACGGGAACTATGCAACAATGAGAGAAAGTTCAAAACAAGAGAAAGTGGAATTCTCTACAAAACGAGCTTAACTGCCAGACAATTTTTAACGTGATTTGTATTCTTTTTACAACAATTTGTGAATAAATCAATTGCACTGCTAACGCTGTAGCCATATCTGTATATTATTGTTTTTCATCTTAATTATACTTTCCTAGAAAACTTTTATTATTTTTAGATTATATACCTACATACTTTTTTTTGGTGTTTTCGCACAACTGGTTCTCTCCTTCTCTTTGAGAATTTGGCATGGAATTAATGAAATTCAAAATATTTTATTCAAATAATTTGTTTTGAAAAGCACAAAAATACCTATTTTTATGAACAAATTATTTTGGAACCACGAATCACAAAAAAGCCTGGGGCATAGCTCAATTCGATATTTCGATTAGGTTAAAAAAACTTTGACAACACAATGTAATATCGCACTATTTATATATCACTGTATTTTTCTATACACCCAGACAACATATTTTTGTTAGTACATTTTATATGTAGTTTATCAAGTGCGACAGCATTCTACCTTATATGACTTTTTGAAATTTCTTAGAATTCTGTTTGCTGGTATTAATTTTGTATTAAAAATAACACGATAATTTTCGTTCAAAAAGCAATAATAAACAGTAATTAAGGCTAATGAGAAATAGCTTCAATTTAATTAGCGTGTTTCATATAATATAAGTTAGCTTTTTCTATCTCTACTCGAATGTATAGTTTTATTTTGAAATAAAATTGTACAACATAAAAAAATTATGGAACTTTCAAAAATGTTACACATTCACATGCTATTTTTTCTCAGGCTCATCTCTAAAGAAGGAAAGCTAGACAAAATTAAAGAAATGTGTATAATTATTATGAATATTATTACTGGTGTAAGTATGTTTCCTCAGGCTATCCAATCAATTAGCAGCGCCACTGTTAATCATCTTAAAAATACTGTACGCGAAGTCAGATGGAGTGATGTGTGTTGTTGCAGAGAATTGGTGGGGTACTACACAACAATATGTTGACTAAATATAAAACTTTACCACATGCGGGTTGAAGTAAATTAGTGTCGGTACTTGAACCTTTAGTGCAAAACATGAGTCTTACAAAAGTATTCTGTTGTATGATTTTAATTGCTTAAGCTAGTTATAGCAGTTTAGAGGAACGTTTCTTAATGCATTTCATTCTTTGCGGTTGCACAAAATACATAATATTTGTAAAAACAAAATTGTAGTCAGTTTAATAGTCGTAACATTTCCCAAAAAGATGAACGTCTTTTCAAACTCTATCGGATGCTTTTATTTGAGTGTAATTCGAAGGCATAAAATTTTAGTATATTTTTAGAGAAGCTTTCAGTTTTAAAGCAGGTACATCGTCGGTTTCGTGTTGAAAGGCTCTAACTCACGTAATTGCAAAGCATATGTAGTAGAAAAGGGGAATTTCTAAACATCAAAATACTTTGAAATACTTTTACATTGTTTACGAAACTTTGCTTCACTGCATGAAACAAGGAACAATGAATCGGGGGGCGAATTACGGCATTCGATACGAATCGAAATTTAAAAATATTTCCATATAAACTCTATTGAAATATTTCATAATTTCGTTAGATAACGAGTGCTGTAATTTGCACCCTGATTTTAAAGAATTTGTAAAATTTAAACAATCATATTTCTATTAAAACCTTGAAGTTATTCTTGTTCGTTTCGATGTATCAGTTCAAAATTTTTCCCTAGAATTCGGCATGGGTGCATGCATATGTGTGTACATCCATTTGTGTACATATACGCCGTATTCTGGGAAAACAAACATGAAAGTCATAATTTCAGTGAAATTAAACACTAAGATTCGTAGACGTTCTAGATAATTATTTTGTACTTTGGTTGTTTGCTTATATGTACATATGCATTTGATAACGGTGGTGTTATTTAAATTAGTTTCTACGAATAGGTATATATTTTTAAATACTTTATTCTTATCTTTTATGTTTCATTGTTTGTACGAGTAATTCCTAATTAGCAGAAATGAGTACCTACGACAATGGTTTATTATATCCAAATTGTTTATCAAATACTAGGAAAAAGTTTAATTAACATTTCATATGAATTTTGGTACACAAACGTAAGACAATGACAAAACTAAAAGTAAAAAAATATAATATTAATGGGTATAACTTGTTTGTGGATATCCCAGCAATATATTTCGCTCAACAATTGAAAAATTTAGTTAACTTTTATTAGATAAATAGAAAAGCTTTTTTTTTATTTATTTTTATATATTGTTTAATTGGAAATTATACTGTACATCAAAATCGAAGTTTTTCAAAAGAGTTTTTTTACTCTTGCGACTGATGAACTACCGGATATTATTGTGCTGGTTTGAGAGACAATAGTCTGTTCTCGGTCTTAGCAATTCAAAGAAAGAGAAAGTTTTGCATCAAAAAAGTTATTTAATAACCATTTGAAATTATCAGACTGACATCACTTCTGTACCATAAGTTCAGGGTGTTATTGATCGCTTTGGAGACCCACTTTTCACTGCGTGCGATTAATTTGAATTTATCAAAGAGGAATTAAGATGTTTGCAGGTCAGATCTTTAAAAATATCGCTTTAAATAAACTTCACCTTGATTTTGGGGTTAATGAAACGAGGAGTATTTAACTCGGTTTATCAAAAATGCTGGGATTTCCAACTAATTTTATGTGTGCAAACTTTGTTCTATTTATAAGTTGCTAAACTAATTTCTGTGATAACAGTACCATACTAATGCCTGTTTCTCGGAATTCCTTAATACTATTTTTATGATACAGTTTGCGTCGTAGTAAAGATAATAGAAATGTGATCTCAATAAAAAAAATTATGGTAATTTAGACAGTTCATTTATTTAGTCAAAATTTTTATTCATCGGGTGTTTTCTTAGTGGCTTGAGAACTGAAAATGATCTATTGTTGGCATTATTATTGTTTTTGCTTGTTATAAGTTGGTAGATAATTTCAAGTCATTTCATTTATTTTTTTATATATGATTTTGCTTCTACAACGTTATAACTTAAAAAAAATGCAGAGCTAATGATGATCTATACATTTCGTTCTTGTTGTCGAAAAGTTTGATGGCAATATCTTATATACTTTAGTCCTGAGAGAAAAATTAAGCTGTTGGTAAATTTAAAATTTTAAAAGCGTTTTATGCAAAACAAGTTTTATTTTACCAATTACACTATTCCAGTATCTGAGCGATATGTCCTGCACTGCTACGAATTACATGGGCAATTCTATTTGTAAAATTTTGTATGACTTTAAATAAATCTGGTTTCTAGCCCTAAATCGATAGCCCAATAAAAATTAATTCAAAGACGTTAATATCACCACTTGTGGCAAAAGTCTTGTCACCAATAAATCACTTTTTGGAAACAAAAACTAATTTAAAAAATGCGGTCTAAAGGAAGCTCTTTCCTCATTCTGAAAGAAATAAGCACCGATGGCTTGAAGATTCACCCAGAAGGAAACTTCATCGCCAAACATTCTTTATTATTCTTTAATAAAAATGCTCTATGGAATTCTCTGGCAGATTTATTTATTTATTTTTACAATTAAGTTTTTTTATAATCAAGTTTTTACAATTTTGAATAGCTCTCATGTATCTCTAAAAACACCAGATCTATGAAATAACAATTTAACGTCATATTATTTTACGTGTACATAGTGCTGAGTATATTAATAAGTATTTATTGATATGACGTAAACTCTTTACCCAGGAATGAATAAGAAAAAATATGCAATATTGCGTTTTGCAAATCAATATAGATAGACATAAACGTTTTTAAGAATAGCAAAATAAAATATATGCAAAAAGTGTGCAAAGGTATTTTAAACTATGTTTGCATTAAAAATAAATTTTAGCATCCCACGTAAAATCTGTGTTGCCATTTTATCCATTTTCGATACTATTTAGAAACTCAAAACTTAAGTAAATTTAGTATGTTTTGCTATTTTTGTTATAACATGTATATTTTTAGTCAGTTTTTCCAAGCATAAAATCATAAATGAAAAAAATTTAACTTATAAAAACGGAACTGGTCAATGACGTAAATTTTGGGAAAATTTTCCAATAAATAAATGCCACGTGAACGTGTTTGGCGATGTTTTCTATATGAAACGTCAACAATTTCTGGTGAAAATTATAATTAAAACAAATACAAAAAAGTTTTTAATTGCTAATTCTTTCTATTATTTTTGGAATTAATAAGTCAATATGTTACCTTCTTTGGGAAGTGAGTTCGCTATAGTATGCGTTACAGTAAAAATAATTAGATCCCATTTTTTCCACAAATTGCACAGAAATCGGCAATTATGTTTTATTGTCGGTTACCTCTGTTTAAGCTTAGCAAATACTATGGACCGTATACCATATTAAGGCGCGAGTAATGGGTGATATCACATTTTGCCGGGAAACATAAAACTTTACTCCAAATTCATTCCTTCGATACGCTTTTCGCAAATAAAGTTGAAAATACTAATTAATAACTCAACTAGTATAACATTTTGGGTAGAAATCTTCTCATGTGGCTGGCTGCTATACATTTACCTCATTATATATTATTTTCATGAGAATTTTGTAACAATCACTTTATTTAATTTCTCAGTTGAACAATGAAAAATATACATGCAGAAAAAGCAAACAACTACACTGTGAGTACACCAGAGGGTAGTCGATTCTTAATATTTTTCGAAAACCGGTTTCCGAATTCGGTTTTTTATATCTAAAATTAATAAATAATACAGATTTTTTTAAGCTTAAGGACTTTATTATATATATATATATATATATATATATATATATATATATTCAATATTGCGTTAACCTGTGGTTAACTTCTTCAGGAAATTCTTATATATTTGAATCTAAAAAAATCTGTATTATTTGTTAAAAGAAAGAGGTCGAAAAATTAGCAAAAAAAAAAAACTATAACTATTTTTCGCCCCAGACAACGTCGAGGTCCACACGTACACATAAGATGGCATGTTAAAAAATCGATTTCTGTTAACCGCATATAACGGTTTGTTAACCGAATCGATCACCCTAGTATTCAGCGAATTATATTCTTATATAAAGCTATAATATTAACAAATATTTGAAACGCGTGTTACAATGAAAATAACAAACAATTATTGTACCGCACAAAATTCACATGAAATTTTTTTTTAGTATCTACCACATACTTGTAGTTAGCTTTAATGTTTTCAATGCATCATGTATTTGATATGATCAAATACGAATCTTTTATTATTGTTGGTTGTTTGCAAATACGTACTATATTTTAGTTTTATGTAGAAGGCTATTTTGAGGTTTAGTTTTATTCGTTGCATTTTCAAGTAATTATGGAATTATATGAATGATGCAGTTTGGTTTCCAATGAAAATGAAAAAAATAATATTTCATTTGAATTAATTGTAAGGTAATTTCAAAACTGTGTTCGTATTGCAATAATATTTTATTTTAAAAATAGAATAAACAAACTATAATAAAATTCACAATAATAATAATAATATTGTACACAAAGTAAATACAAATTTATATATCTTTTTTTTTCGTAAAAATTTGTTATTGTTCGTGATTTATTTTTAATTAACAAAACTTTTTAGCCATATCGGCCGTGCCGTTTTGTGACATCGCATGCACATATGTGACAACACTTGCCATTTTGCATTTTGGATATATTTTGTTGTGTAGCATTGCATTGCATGGAAACTGTTTAATCATCTAATATAAACGACTGTCGCTGAAGCTTGGCACATTTAAAAATGATACCAAAAGAAATGAGAAAAAATTTACCCTGATTTTCAAATATATCAATTTTAGGTATCCAGACATTATTGGGAGATTGATTTCACTTCCTGGACTGATTCTGTAGAAGAAATTAACAGCAAACAATAAAGATAAACGAAAAATAATGGAATCAAGTTATCGTATGGTAATTATAAAATTCTGATGATCCTCAATAAGTTTTAACGTTTTTAATTTTCAATGTCTCAAGATATTTATATAAAAAACGTGCTACCAAATTTCCCAATAAATTCAACATTTGCAGGCAATCGTTGTCAGTATATTATTAGTTAGAGCTGTTTGCGCTTGAGAAATAGTAGCAACTATAGTTGCATCTCTTTTGCTATTTTAATAAAATTTGTTGCTAAACATAATATTAAATTTTGCTAGGTGACGTATTTGTTTGACTTGATTGAACTTTTTAATATCTTAAGTTTTAATGGAATCAATGCAAAGTTATGATTTAAAAAAAAAATAATATATTTAAAATTCAGCATTAATTTTGTACATTACACTTGTTTCTCTGTAATCATACACCTCCCTTCAACGTTCGCAGTTCTCGTGGCACAAATTTAAATAGTTTTGTAACAGTGTTTTTATATATATTTTTAATTATACTAGAGTAAATTTTTTTATAAAAAAGTTTAAGAATGTAAAAAGTACGATATGCATTGAATTGAAATATAAAACCGACGACGCAGAGTCAAACGCATTGAGGTGCCAAGCTTGGAATCCATTATGTATCAAAATATGCTGAGAGCCAGAGCATTCGTATCTTTCTGCAGCGGTCTTATATGGAATGTATATTATGTTTCTTGAAACACATATCTATTAAATTGATATTAATTATGTTCTATTATTTACCTGACGAGGGCTAAACATATAATTACATAGAAGAATGCCGAAGAGATCTCATGGCTGCTTCGAAAATGTTGCAGTCCTACGTTGTGTAAAGTAATATAAAACATTTAATCAAACTAATTAGATTACTCGCACATTTAAATGCGTTATTTAATATGATTTAATTATGCTGCGAATATTATTTTCACAATTCCTTGCTAAAATACTTCGTATTCGAACAAGTTAAAAAGCATATCAAACGATCATTTAATACCTACAAAGAGAGAAGAAGCGTTTCGATAATTTGTAGGAGCCGTGATGAAATTTAAATTGATTTTACACTTCCCAACAAGCGAACAAAAACCAAAATATCGAAATCAGTCGTAGCGTGACAGCCTACGTCAAGCTACTGACTGCGGATTCCAAGAAGTAAAATTGGCAAACAAAGATTAGACACTCAACGACAGGTAAAAATCTAATTGAAATTTTTCTGTAATCATACGTGTGGTTGCTTGAAGGGTTTCGAACATAAAAGGAAAACCCAGGTAGACGTTGTGTGAGTCACTTACCAAAGAAGTTCTTCAGAATGTATGTGTACGTACATACACACACAAATGCAATGGTGTCATGTTAAAAATATTTTTGTTTGTGTTGACTATGACCAGTGTTGCCGTTTTGGTCACTTTTAATTGTAATTAGTTTTTCTTCAAGGCGAAAACCAATTTTTTTATAAAAATTTCAAACATATTAAAATTTTCTTTATGCTGTAACTATTGACGAGTTGTTGTCAATTGGCAATTTATTTCCATATATTAAAGTATTTAGAAAGAAAATCGCTTAAATCTCTATCTCCTTTAACGATCACGGATTCCATTCTCTATGGATTGTTTCTACTCTTCCAGCACTTCAAAACTCACATTTTCATTTCTTCAAAATCTTTTTGATAATATATAACACAAATTTGTTATTAAAGCTTTGGCAAATAATTCATAATATAAACTATTAACCATTAAACACATTCACCACAGCAGGCTACCGACTACAATGAATCCAAGTGCCGCTAGCAAGAAAGGGAAGTTTTATGGAATTTACCAAAATTGTTTATATACAATCACTCACATTGTAATCAGGAAATTATTTCAAGAGAAGAATTCTTATTAGTTATTGATATTAATCATTTTTATTGTGAATCCTTTACAATATATCATTTTTTTCCACAAGTATTATGGCATATATATTAAAGTTAAAGTTTGCTGAGTCATTCGTTGTTAATGTGAAATAATCGTTTTTCTCTGTTAACCCAATCGTGAATAATTGAATTTCTTTTCTCATAGACAAGTTGGCATTCTTTAATTTTGTACTTATTAATTCAAATGTTAAAAGTTCTTATATGTATACAAATGATTTATTGCTGCATACCAACTATGATTGCTTCTTTCGTCATTTCGTTTGTAATATTAATTTAGATAAACAATAAATGAATTTTCAACATGTGCGTTTGAGTTTTGCGGAATTTATTTTTAATCAGCGATATCAAACTAGGATTTTTAACTCTATTTCAACAAATCAACCAAAAACAAAATGCAAACTTAAAATGCCTTTAACACCAACAAGAATATTTCTTCAACATAAAAAACACAAAGTTCTAAAGTACTATATCTAATATAATTATCCTTAAGAGCGAAAATTGTTGTAAGCAGGTTTAAGTTAAAACAAAAATGTTATATGAGCTTTGAAAATACGATATCCGCTTTTAGAGTTTTGGCAATTTTGAAACAGTTCCGAAAATTTTATCAGATTTTAGCAAAATATCCTCAACATTCGATTCGGTTTACTTCTCAATTTTCAAATCTTTAAAGTTGTAAACCAATTTAATATCTTTTTACATTCTTTATATTGTTTTTTTTTATCGTGCTTAATACCATCAATAACGTTACTTATACGGCATATTGTACGTGCACAAGGTTGTCGGTGTGTTCATGTTCTTATCTTTTCATAATATGTAAAAAATAAACTAAAAACACTATTTTTTAGAAAATTGAACTAGAAAGCTAAAAATTAAATTTAAAATAAATTTAAAAGAACTATGAACCAAAATGCAATTAAAAAAAAATCAATTAAAATGTAAAAAAATGTGGTTGCTTTGTGCCCTATTTTTCATATATCGTGCACCCGACGCTTTTTTTCGCAATAATATTTATATTTTGGTTCTTTATTGTTTCAAACTTATTTTAAAATATATTTTTAACTTCGATTTTCTTACTAGTTTTTCTTTTTAGTTTTTTTTTTTTTTTTTTTTTTGTCAAACTGTATTACTGAATATACACCAAAGCGCAAACCACACAAGCCACAAAGTGAATAATTGGAATATTTTTACAAAGAAAAGAAATGAGACCAAAGTCTTAAAATATAACTAAAATTTATTAAAACTACAAAAAAATGAATTTGGTAAAGAGGGTAACTTAACTATTGAAAAAATTGAAAATCAATAAAACTACAGATTGTAAATGTCAAAACATAGAAAATGTTGGAGAAACATTTTGATACCAAATCAACTTGAATTTGAGTTCAAACATGCGTGTTTGCTGTATAAAAAAATTTTTTTTTTGTTCACAAGCGATTATTTCACAACTCTGGCTGTTTCGTATTGATATCTTCGTCATTGTCTTCGTCATCATTATTATAGTGGCCGTGATTACTGTTGTTGTTGTTGTTGTTTTGATAATATTTCGAAAATTATCGTGCCGAGCTGATGTTGACTAAAAAGTTGCAAATGAATATTCATTCATTTCATTTCAATTTCAGTTGTTCAACAATAATCACACAAATAAAATTGTTAATTTAAAAAATTTATTTTATTTAATATAAGAAAGCAAACAAATTGAACTCTTAATTAAAAATAATAATAATCATAATTAAGTATTAAAAAGGTGTGTAAAAAAAACTTGAAACAATCGTGTCAATTTTCATTCATTAACTTTCTTACAACGTACACATTTTATATATTTTCTATTTGTGGACGTGCCTTCATTTAATTTTTTTTTTCTTTTTGTAAATCATGGAAATTTATGAAAATGTGTTGAGAATATTTTATAATAAAATTAAATAAGAAAAAAATCTAAAAACTTATTTGGTTTCAACTTCCGTCGTTTTGAGTGTATAAATCACAAGTATACAGATACAGTTTTTGTAATTTATTATAAATTGCACGTTTTAATAACTCTGCCATTCATTTAATTGAAAATCTTCTAAAGCTTTATACTTCTGATTTCTTAATTAAATTTTCATCAATAATAGTTTTGTGTATTGTGTCAGCCAGAGCAACAGAAATTCAATTTAATAATAATAACATCATTAGGATATTGACGTTTACAAATAAGGTGTACATGTTTGTGACTGTGATGTGCATATAAGAAATGCATCTGATGTAAGTGTCAAAAGAAAGGAAGGAAGACAACCCTACCTAATCCGGTTAGTTAGTAAATACAACAACTATAAACAGTAGCAAAAAAACTACTGCTATCAAACACCATAAAGAATTTTAATTTGAAAAAGTTAGCGTTGAATATGCCAGCACTTGGACAAATATTTGTTAACGGTTTAAGAGCAGTGGGTGACTTCCAAAACTTAAGAATGAATTGTAGTGATTTTATGATTGTAGTGGATTTTTGTTAACAAAGTAAACTCGCGTGGCTGCAATGTATTTAGATGTTTAGTTTAGGTATTGAAACCGATTTATGAATACATATCTAAAACTAATTCAAACTTTTGCTAACGTTAAACAATATCAAAAAAAACCAAGCTGATAAAAGTGAGGTGAAAATAAAACTTACAACAATACTTGATTATATAAAGTAAAAATAGAATATTAACATAAAAATCAGAAAGTATTTATTCAATACGTCAAATCCAGGTCATGCGAGAAAATAAGTATTTGCATACGCTTTATTTAGTACGTCATTTAAATTAACGTAGACACGGCTCAGAATTTCAGCTTGAAAACTCGTATGCCATTTGACTATAAAATCAGCTCACACTTCTATCTTCCATATGCACAATAAATCCCTGCAAATTTTATTTATACATGAATTTATTTTAAGAATCAATTCATATAAAAACTGAGAAGCTTCAATCGACAGTAGACTAAACCGATCTACTTCATACAGAGCGGACGTAAGACCAAAAATTCTTTTGTATTCAAAACTGGGATCTGAAAAATAATTAAATAATAATTGAACTCGAGTTTTATTGATATTCCTAAGTTGAAAAGAAATTGTACAGCTTAAATTTTGAAGCGATATATACTTAAAGGTATGAAGAAGTCATATCTGTTCTAATCCAAGTTTAGCTGTTATTCCCTTTAAGCACGTGTGTCCATATACATATATAGATATACCAATACATGTGCACGTATTTCGTCTGATCTAACGCTGATCTACATAAATAAATATTATTACATACATATATAAAATAACAAAATAATCTATTTACTATTTACTTTTATAATTCAAAAATTATCTTTAATACAGTTTGTATTACAGCCAAAGAAAATTAAAAGAACACGTTCGGTAAATAATTTAGTGGTTTTCCTTAATTTCAAATATTTTATTAAATTTTCAACCAAGTTTTCTCAAACACATGCATTTTATATTTAATTTGGGCTTAATTAAAATTTTTAAATCAAAATCTCAATCATGCATTCATTTACGCCGAAAAGCAGTCTTGACAACAACTGTTAAAGCAAATAACAATTCTGGGAAAATTCAATAAAATTTTACTTTGCCTGATATTTTCAAACACAACAAAATTTTAATTGACTTTAACATTAAACAATTCTGGGAATATTTTGCGATAAAAAATAAAACAAAATATATTTTATAAACTTTTGAAGAGGATAAAAAAAATGTAATATAAAACAATAGTGTACACACACATGCACACACATTTGTAATTGCATATAGTATATTTTTGCAAAAATTGAAAAGAAAATACACGATATAATGATATTTAAAAAATGGCGTTCACTTTAATTGTGTGAAAACTATGGGAAAAGCTTGTTAATAATTAATTTAATAATATTAAAAAAATAATTTAATAAAATATTTAATTAAGCAAACTTATCCCTTGTAATATTAATTTGGTCAAAGCTTATAAAAAGTTTAGAAGTCTAATAACAAAACAAGAAAAATAGCTTTCTAATCATAATTGATCTAAGCCTTTAACGAATATGCAAACTTGGGCCATTAGCCAAAAATAACAATATAATAATTTTGTCAATACATATAACAATTTTTTGCAATATTAAAATGTAGTCGTACTTTTATTGCAATTACTTCCTTGCACATTTCTCAAAATAAGTAAATTTCTTTGATAAAAAAAAAAGAAAAATAAATCAAACAATAAATAAAAATATATAATATTCGTAAAAAAAAAAACATTCTTATGCTGAGGTTTTGAAGTTATAGTTAAACTACGCTTAGTCATGACGTAACACATATGCATGCATGTATTTGTTTGTAACAATAATGACGACTTCCATTTCATACGAATTACAGAATAGAGCTGATATATCTTACTGGTTGTGACATTTCCAAAAAACAATCGATGACGCGTCAAATCGATATACATAGATGCATACTTGTACATACATGTATGTATATATACTATAAATTTTATAGGTACACAGTTTTTGAATTCCATACAATTCATGAATGAACGTACAATTTTCAAACAAGAGTTAAAATTTCTTATTACAAAATGAGTTAACATTTTCTGAGGAAATTACTACATATTCGGCAGACGTTGTTGCTAGTCATGAAGATATTCAAATACATACACAAATATAATACCACTATATGCACATGCATAAAAATATACTGATATATGTACATACATAAATATGTATGTGCATATATTGTTGTATGTATTTCCGTAACACTAAACTCAAAACGAGTTATAATAATTTCACCATACACACCGATTAAATTGATTAATACACAGATACTATATTAACTACCCAGTGAACATCCATATATTGGCAAACTCTGTTGCTATACAGTACTACTCCCTATACTACATACTATTTATGTGCCTTTATGTAAGTAAAGAAATTAAAAAAATCAAAACAATAATAAATGTTTGTTATACATAAACATATATGTATGTATGTACATAAATAGAAACTGTTGTCACGTTCAACTAAGTCACTTTTCGATCTATCACCCTATCCAAAAATTTAATTTAATATTAGAAAAGGCAATTGAAATTAAATTTGGTTTTACAAATACCTCTTGTATATATATATATATATATATATATATATATATATACGCGCATATACATACATGTGTGTGTATGTCAATATATTTGTAAATAAATTTCCGATAACTCAGCTGATTATTAATTATTGGTTCAATATTTCGTATGACATCAGAAATTTTGGCAAAAATGTTCGTTGGTTAAACTACATAAAAATCTTTCACACTGTCTAAACAGTGGTACCGTCCTATATTATACTTTGGTATAAATTTAAATAGTGGATGTTTTATTCTTCTCAATTGTCTGTTTGTATGGCTTGGCTGACTTGTGAAATTAATTTTCTAAGAAATTATGAAATACCCGTCATTCTATATTATTGAAAATAAAACATTTCTGCTCCTTTGAATTTGCTTGCTTGTGCATGCCGTGGTCTTTACACATACAAACATAAAAACTATTTTCAGTTTGCAGAGTATCAAAACAAAAGAAATAAATGTTCAAGCAAAAAAAAATTTTTTTTAGAGATACTTCTTTTGGGAAGAGTAAAATGATGGAAGAGTGTAATTTGTATAAAATGAAATAGGGACTTGCAGTTCAATAACAAGCTGATCTCATAGCAACACAACATTATATTTCATCTCTGCAGATACGCACATAAACATGTATATTCAGGCATTTGTACATAAAAAGCATTGCGACTACATAACTATATCCGCCGCATCCGCCGATTAATAGTGAATAGTCGCACATATATTTGCCGCTTGAACGAGAAGCGTTAGATACATAACACATAAATAATAAAGTTATTTTAACTGAATTTTGAATATTCGCAATGAAATTGAAATTTATTTTAATGAAAAGAGCCGGTAGCATGTGTTGGTAGTGATTTATCGTTACCTTTTATAATAATTCATCATTGTGAAATTATTAAATAAATAAATGTTTTTATGTCGCATATGCCTGTCTGTATTTTTTTATTGTATGTGCTTAGATGAGGGCTGTAAGTCTTCGAGTGACTTCTGATTTCATTTCTCCGAGTATTATTTAATTTAGCGAACGTCTATTAGAAAAGTTAGATCTTATTGGGTTTGGTCAGCATTATTAGTTTCAAAAATTACACAAGCTTAAGTTTTTTACATACACTTTTTTTAATTTATTAAAAGTATAAATTATACATAGTTAATTATGTCGCCAAATCTAATATTAGGATACCAAACAATTTTTAAAATCGCCCCTTTTGGCAAGAAATCTCCTCACCAACATCGCTGAAGGCTATTGTGTAGTAATTGTTTGTGCTATTGGACATCATGGAAAAATTATACAACTTTTTCAATAACAACTCGAACAAGAAAATATTTTACTCTGAAATTCATTAATTTAATTTTGCTTTATATAATGCAGGCGCTCAAAGACACAATATGTGCATTAGACTGGTTCGAAATGTGAAAAGTTAAAATAGTGGGCTATTTGTGTAGAAAAAGATTTCAATAGTAAAAAAAAAATTACAATTTTGGGTGTAAATCAGACTGAATAAGTAAATGAAGAAAAACAAGTAAATGAAATATATTTAGTCGGCTGGTCTATTAACTGTTGATTTAATTGTTAAGTAATCGAACAGTTAATCGCGTAGAAATTGATAAGTTAATCGACTAACGGTTATCCTAATGAATGCCATATAATAAAAAATGCTATCAATATATACTTCATGTATACAAGTATATATATATTATATGAAGATCTCCACTAATTTTATTCTCTTTCCTTCCATGTTTTGCATTTACAATTAACAAAGCTACAACTTGATTAAAAATAAATAAAACTTTTCGGAAGAGACTACAGAAAGATCAAGTGCCAATGGAAATGCTTAACAATTTTGTTTGAAAAAGTATTCAACTATATATTCAGATGGGTCATCGTTTTAGTAAAGTTGCTGCAAATAATATTGCTGCTAAAACTAATTCAACAAATGAAAAATTGTTTAAAACAACAAAAATTATACCAATACCTAAAGGTGATCAAAATCAATTTTTAGGACCTACAATTAATTTACAAATACAAGAAAGTCCTACAACCTATAGTTGCAGCGCAACCGATAGTATTGTTAATAATCATATAACAACAGCTGGCATTTTACAACAGCAACAACACCAATACAATAACAATAATAATAGTATTAGTAGTAGTTTAACATCAGTTAATAATTTATCGTGTGGTCGTCAGATAATCATTAAAATTCAATTGGCTAAAATGGAAAACGGAAATGAAACATCAACTTCTTCATCATCATTATCTCAACATCAGCAACAACTGCAGCAGGACGCTTCCTTAGAAACTCTACCAGCTGATTGTAATCTCAATTCTACAGAATTATCAACAACGGTAACAGCAGCGGGTACACAATTTTTAAATCTTACCTTGAATAGTAGTGGTAGCAATTGTAATTCTATGCCAAATTCGAATACTACTACAACAGCAAAAACAGCAACTACAACAGCAACAAATCCGTTATCATCACCATCATCTCTATCATTATTTAGAACTGCTGGCAGTTCTCTAAATAAAAACAACAATTATTTGCATTCAAATAGTGGCGCTGGAATTAATAGCGGCGATAACATCATTACGTCTACGTTAAGAATGAATGAACGTCCGGAACGTTTAAATTTTTTACAATTTAATGATGAAATTGTTGAACAAAATATTGGTGAAATTGTTGAATATTGTGAAGTTTTGGAAGATCATCACCAACAGCCACAAACAAGTAGCAACGGCTGTAATAACATACAAATGCTATCAATAACTGAAGGTAAGCACATCACTAAGTTTTCTATTTATTTATATAAAATTCGATATATTTTCTGCTATTTGGATAAAAGGGAATGTATGTATGTATTTGTATGTATCACCAAAACAAAAATTAAATTAAATTTTCATTCCTCGTCGTAAACCCATACTTACTTACATCCCTAATGTATTTCAAATTCGTTGCCGAGGTTTGTATTTTCAAATTGGATGATATAAAATCAATAGAATTTCATCACAGAGAAAGGTCTCAATAGGTAGGCAACAACAATTCTGAATTTTCGTTTTTAAAATTGACAGCTTAAAAATTTGTTTTTTGTTTTTCATACAAATACTACCCGATTCTCTAAATAAATACATGTAGTATATGTTTATGTCCAAAGTTCTGGGTGCAATAAGAAATCTAGTTTTTTAATGATAGTCAAGAAAAAACGATAGTCTGAAATATTTTCGCACTTTTTATGAATTTGAGTTTTTCAGTGATTTAATTGTCCCAAAAATTTGGTGCCTTAGTATCAAAAACAACAAATTTGCAAGGAATTTATCATTTCAGTTGCTTTTGTTTTGAAATCCTTTTGTAAAGTTAAAATTATTTGAGTTAGAGCCATTTTACTTGAGATCAATGATATACTCTCTAAATTTAAACAAATGTTATGAAATTTTATTATACAATACATATTTTAAGATGGAATACTTGAACAGATGTTGCTTTCTACAAAAAAGAAAATTCCAAAGCGTGCACAAGTATTAATAAAAATGTATTTATTTTCTCTAATTTTATTCTCCGTACTTACATATGTATGTATGTATTTATAATTTCAGAACCAGATAACGAGACAAATGTGTGCTGTCGACGTAAATCAAAATATTTAGCAGCAAACGGTGGAAGTTCAATGTCTTCCAGCAATACTACGGGTGCGAAAACAAAAAGTAGATGTCGTAAATGTAGTTGTCGCGATGCGTTCAGACGCTTTTTAGATCCCTCTCTGTCAAGATCATCAAATAAAGCCAACAAACAACAAAAAGAACAAAAACGCACCAAATCACAAGATAGACATTCCATTAATAATCCCATTTTAAATAATATGAACCAGCAACAGCAGCATCAACAATACCGTAATTCCATGCATTCCACGAATATGAGTTCAAGCACAACAAACCCCAGAATGGCAGGCGCAGCAGCTGCTATTGTTGTTCCCCCTGCAGTAAGCAATGAAGTATCATTGTGGAGCTCTGCTGCTGCAAGTGTCAGTGATGTCATTATACCCCTCACAACTCCAGCGCCATCACAGTTTGTTGTTGTGCAATGTTCTATTGTTAATCCCTCAAATGCAGCTCTTCATTCATTACCCACCACAAATACGAGCCTTACCACAAACAACTTGTCGTCAACAGCAGCAGCACAAGATATATTCCCCTCCACCTCAACATCTTCGTCATCAAATGATATGATAGTTAAAGTTCCTTCAAATAGCACTAGAAATGGGTCGTCTGCGACTATCCCTATAGGTCCTATTGTACACTCTCAAGTTGATTTTGTTCATTATTTGGTGCCCGACTTAGAACATATTATTAACTCCAGTTTCTACTGGGGGAAAATGGATCGTTATGAGGCCGAACGTTTGTTGGAAGGTAAACCAGAAGGTACATTTTTACTGAGAGATTCGGCACAAGAAGAATTTCTTTTCTCAGTGACATTTCGCAAATATGGTCGTTCCTTACATGCTCGTATCGAACAGAGTGATCATCGGTTTAGGTAAGTATATTACTCTAAAAAGCAATTCATAACTTTTAATGTTATTTTATTTGTAATTTTTTTTTCAATAGTTTCGATTGCCATGATCCTTGTGTTTTTACCGCACCGACTGTTACCGGATTGTTGGAGCACTACAAAGATCCAGCATGCGTTATGTTCTTTGAACCTATGCTGACTATACCGTTGCATCGGAAGAACTGTTTTTCGTTACAAAAGTTATGTCGTGCCACAATTGTATCGAATACCACATATGATGGTATCAATCAATTAGAATTACCGGCGCGCCTAAAATCTTATCTAAAAGAATATCATTATAAACAAAAATTGCGTGTCAAATCCAATGAGCCCACCTACAATTTACATTGCAAATAGTGTAAAGATATAACGGCTAATATCAGCCGTCAACAGCAAGAATTTCTACCTATAACAACGTATCATAGAGCCTATCATGTGGCCAGATATCAATATGAACGTGATACATATCATCAACGTTTAATAAAATGGTATGATGAGAAGTTGCGTTCATTGGAGGAACACAAAAAATGGCACAATAACAAATGTGTGATTTTTTAAATTTAACAAAATGAACAAAATAATGGCAGCAGTTGCATCGTTTTAGTACTTTGCTTTTTTATTATTGTTAATTGTGTGTGCTTTAGATAAGTACATTATTTTACATAAGTATACTAATTTATGTATATTTAGGATAAAATAAATTATTTATTATATTATTGTATTATGTATGAAATATAGACAGACAATCCCCAGTGAATTATTTTATATACTTAAGGCAAAACCAGAAAAATCTAGATAAAAATATAAATTTATGTGAAAATCAAAGTAATCAAATTATAAAGAAATTAAATCATATATACATATATCAGAAAACTTAAATTGAAATATTAAATTAAAATATACATACATTATAAATTGTACCCTACATACGTGCATACTGTATATGTATTAATTCATAGAAAAGAAACTTAAGCAAATAAATTGTTTAGAGAAAATCATAGTATTAAGATAGTAAAGACTATTATTTTCGTTGTCATCAATGCTGTACAATAAAAAAGCAGCTATAAAAATTCTCATTATGTTTAAAATATTTATTTTGAAAAAATAAACGCAAAAATAAATTTTTTGTGTAAAAAATACACTGATTACCGTATCGCAACATTATTTTCATTGTTTCATTTTAAAAATAACAAACTCCATATTATTAACCACATGATTTTAGTGACTGTAGGATAGAAATTTTATATGTTTATAAAGTACTTCAGCTTTATTTTTTGCAGTCAATTACTTCTATTATACAACAAAATTGCAGTTTTTATAAGTTAAGGTAATATTGAACATCTAATTTTAATATAAAAATGCTACCAAAGACTTGGCGTAAAAACCAACGAAATCCTATTATATAGACGTAGTTAACCAGGTTATAAACAAAGCATTTTCATATATTCGCGTATTAGCGATTTGTTTCAATGTGTTAGGAGCAAAAACCTATTTAAAATATGAACATTAAAACGTATTGTAATGGTTCAAATCGTATTTGAAAAATGGAATGCAGAAAACGAAAGTAAATATTGTCACAACTTAGCACTATGGTGTCCCACAGGGTTCTATTTTAAGAGCATTGCTCTTCATAATATACATAAATGATATGCCAAATATTGTAAGAAAATGTAAAATACATTACTATACGCACGGAGAAATTGAAAATGAATGCAGAGACAATCTAAATCACGATATAAACATCATGAACAAATTAAAATTGAACAAAAATAAAACAGAACTTATGGAAATGAATATGAAGAGTGATGTAAACTTTAAAATTAATAATGAAACAATAGTAAAGGTGAACCTTAACCGGTTTTATATATATAACGAACTAAAATTTAAAGATTACTTAGAACACATTGCAGAAAAATTGGATTTTTCAAGATAAGAACAAAACTTTCATCAGGCTGCAGAGAACAACATCAAGAGCCACGCAACGATCATTGTTTTACATGGCATTAAAATTATATAATAGAATGCCTGAATATATAACAACTGAAAGAAATAATTATGCATTTTGTGCATAATTTGTAAAAAGGTATTTTATTTTATGGAAATTGAATATTGAAAAGTATTTTTAATACTAATAAAACTTTACTAAATAAAAGAAATGATGATGGACAAATCTCAGTTGATCTAAAAATACAGCAACAAATTTAATGTAATTCTAATTCCTGCATAATTTGCTATATATATATATATATATATATATATATATATATATATATATGTATATATATATATATATATATATATGTATATATGCATGGGTGCTGGGGTTATATTTCCAACTGAATTTCATTATATCCTTGTTGAAATTGAATCAGCAATATAGAACGGTAATGTAATTAATACATGAAGTCACAAATAGAAAAAATGCATCCTCTTCTTAAATATATGTATTTATGTAAGTATAAAACATATTTGTACCAAAAGGAACGGCATTTGGGATGCCAGTTGTTGACAACCATAATACATATAGGTGGCAGCTCGAAGTACTCAATTGATATCAATTGATATATATGTATATTGCGTTTGTGTACATAGAAAACCTTTCCTGAAACCTCGGCAGGCATTGAACCTTCGATCTCCGTACAAATAGACTAGCATTTTGCTAATGATGGTTAAGCAGTGCTTCAAACATCTTGTTATATGAAAATATTTTATTTCTACTTACCACCAGATGGCACAAGGCAGGTGATATTATATTAATGTGGCAGCACAACAGCGTCAACTTTACACATTTTCATTCCGAAATGTCAAATAAAAAATAATTTAAGAAAAACAAGTCAAAAGGAAGAAAAAAATCAAAAAGTGCTAATATTACAAAAACGCGCGGATTTGTTAACAAATTTTAGTAATTTAACAATAATTTAAATGCTTAAATTAAACCTCAACACATCTAACAGATGTTTCAACAGTGATTTTAATAAAAAAATATCTATAAATATCAAGTGTTTTATGTCAGTGAAGGAAATTTCTGTCTAAGCAAATATCTCTTGAAGCTTCCTGCTGCGATTATTTGTGCTGTTTTGCATACATACATATGTGTAGTATGCCGCAAGTGTTAATTTTCCCCATTTAATTACAAGAAAATCCTAAATATATTTTAAGAAAAACATTATTTGAAGTGAAATAAAGAATTAAGTATAAGTAATGGCTTCTGTTAAGGCTGCAGAAGAATTTGATGTTGATTTGTTTGAGACCCGCTTGGAATCTCTGAAAGACACGCAAGAAGGTATACAGCAAATGTCAACATGGTGTTTAGCACAACGTGCTAACCATAAGAAAATAGTATCTTCTTGGCTCAACGTATTCAAAAGAGGTAAATGCAATTAAAAATTGAGAAATCTACTAAAGTGTTTTCTTTGTGTATCCGTATTGTTATTACAACCTATTGGGAAAGTAGGGGCATGTTCTGTGGACATAAATGCTAGTAGAATCCAAATATAAGAGAATATCATCTTAACAATTTAATTTTGATGTATAAATTTTAAAATGCGAACGACATAGTACATAATTCGCAAGGTTTTCTTCAACATTCCCTATGGTGATTGGTCAATTCGTGCAATTAGATATCCTATAATAAGCTAAACCGTGTCATAAAAGTCTCAATATATTTATACATATTCTCTCCATGCAATATATTCAGTTTTAAATACAATTCCAAAGTTTTGCACATAATCTATCTGTCTTAGGAAAAAATGCTATTATGCATAATAATTTCATAAATTACATATATATCACAAAAATGTTCACCGCTAAGTTTCGAATGATTATAAAAAAAAAAACTTACATATACTTGATTAAGTATTGTGTATAAAGTTATGAATCGTACATGAATCAAGACAGTCTTATTAAACTGAAACTACAGTGAAAAACCACTAGAAGCAGATTATTTTAATAGTTATAAGCTCATAATATAGCGACTAAGTTTTTTGAAACATATATGAGTTTTAGACAAAAGATTTTGCGCGAAAAAGAAACAACATATTGAAATTTTAACTGCTGTTCTTTTAATGAAAATTTTTGGAGTTTAAAGTTCACATACTCCTTACGACCATTTTAGAAAAAATTAAGTAATAGTCGAATAATATCCTGATTTCACGTATCTGTAAGTCAACACTGTTCTCGAATAATTGCTTTGTTCATATTAATGGATATTATTTGGCAGTATTACAGATGATAAAGTCAAAAAATAACAATTTTTATAAATCGATCAATTAATCGCTCATTCATTTGGTACAGCTCACGATCGATTAGCATCGCTATACTCAGAATATATTTTGGAGATCATAAAGCAATTTTTATAAAGTTGTTTAAAAAAACCTATTATTCCTGAAATAAATAAAACTACAATACACTGATCTGATTGTCGCTTTTGACAGCGAGACTATTTGAATAGGCGTTGTCGAGCAGTGTAAATAAATAAATACATATAAACATATATTTCCATAGGGAATGTTCTAATTACTAGAGGCAATTAGACTCCGTATGTATTAAATATGCCGGCTTGTATAAATGTCTATGCTTTTCACTTCTTTACAGTACGCGTTGAACATCGCCTGGTATTATTTTATTTGGCAAACGATGTTATACAATACAGTAAAAGAAAACGTTATGAATTTGTTGAAAGTTGGGCTACAGCTCTACAAAAAGCTACAACAATGGTCAGGTAATTTTCGGTCTAACAAAACTATCAATATATTAGCTCATTGTGTTTCTTATTACAGAGATGCAAAAGTCAAAAATAAAATTCTTCGTATATTTAGTATTTGGGAACAACGTGAGGTATATAATGAAGAATTTTTAACAGATCTGTGTGGTCTTTTAAATATTGCACCACCAAAAAAATCACACGCTCCAACTATTGATTCTGATGATTTTCAAAATGCAAACCTAATTAGTAGCATACGAGAATGTGTTGAACTATCGGAAGCAACTGATAAAAGTTTCAAAAAATTGCCAAAAACGCCAAATTGTGATATTGAAAGTATTAAGCAGCAACTTAAAGATAAAACACATTCTGATGATGTTGAAAAAGAAATAGAACGTTATGTTACCTACATAGGAGCATTCACAAAGAATCTACAAGCTGAGATAAAATGTCGTAAAACCGTGGTCAATAATGTTGACACAGCTATTAAGTTTTTTGCTATTCAGAGGGGTGAAGTTAAAGTCGTAGTTAGCGTAAGTATTCCCTTATTATTTTTAAGGTCAAATTAAATTATTGTTACGAAAACTTTTTTTGATTTTATAGGCTTATAAGAATTTCGGTAGTCGCATAAAGTTGGTTAAAAAGAAATTAGACGAAATTTCTCCTAACTTGCCTAGTCCTATACCATCACCAGATATAAACGCACCATCACCTGAACCGGATACAGATTTACAATTACCTGATGATCAACCGCCGCTTGCAATGGTAAGTTGTTATGAATTGAGTCTAATGGCGAAGAACACAAGAACAAATCTTACAGTTTATTTTTATATTAGGATATTAGCATTTCCACCTCTTTTTATGGTTAATGCTATCATAAAGCGATTAGGAATAAGCAAGTCCGAATAACAGTATATTGTTTTCAATTATACAAAATTTTTTAAATTACTTGTATAATAATTTTCCAACATCATTCTTTAAAATTTTTCTGTAAAATAAAAACAAAAAATTGTGTCGAAAAAAAAATAATGCAAATTGTTGGTTACTTAGGAAGGAAGTTTACCAATAGCGAATAAATTTTTATTTCTAATGGTTGTACACACCTATTCATTTTTGCTTTTGTATATTGTTTGAGTACATCAAAGTGGGTAGAAAATTGTTATGTTTGAGTACATCAAATATAACAATTTTGTATATTGTTGTACATCAAAGTGGGTAGAAACATGTTTCGGCGCTTAGAGCCAAGGCTTGAAGATTTATTTTAATATATGCTATGTACTCCTATGGTACAAGTTTTTAAAGATATTTGAAGATAGAAATAGTATATTCCAAATATTATTTCATCGTAGATTTAAAGTAGGTAATACCATACAATAAATTTTCTTATGTATAATATATTTTTAATATAAATGTAAGAAAATGTGTTTTTCTTCAACTCCTAACTTTTTACGAATTGTATCGAAAATAGCTAATGTAAGTTTGTGAATATGATTTGTTAAACGTTTAATAGTGTCAAAGCATTTTATGACAATTGCATGAAATAAGAATTTTTTATAAAGTACACAAAAAAAAATATCAGTATGAAGAGGAACAAAAATTTTTTATAAATACTTGCATACATTTTATTTATAGAACTTTTTGAAGAATAATTTTAATGGCTACTCAAGCTATATGGATGGGAATTTGCCTTTCGATATCAATGATTTTAAACGGGATGAAAATACAAAACCATCAAGTAAGTTTTAAATATATATCATGACTACATTACGAAAATTTTCCTGTTATAATTTTGATTTTGTGTGGGGGAGCAAGCGAAAAATTTATAAAAATGTTATACACAATTTTTTTCTGGTTCTAAACAAATTTGCAAGAATATATGTATTAAAAATGTTTATTATGCGTTATGGAAGTTTAAGGGTGCCAATTTGAAAACAAATATTTTAAACAAACACTTTTAATAGATTAAAATCTACCGAAATATAACAATTACTCACAGAAACGATAGACAGTCAGAACACCTTACATCTTCAAGTTGCCGATGTTAACATAGCACCTCTTTACGTTTGCACGACCACATTAATCCAATCAATTGCCAAATTTAATAAAAAAAAATAGTCCAGCGTCAACGTTTAAAAATTCTATAAAGATTTACATAATGCAAAATGTTGAGGCACTTCTTATATAGTAATAACAGATTAAATAATTGCATTCTGTACCTTGTATATAATTCATTAAAATATATAATAACTTGAATTTTATTGGAAATAGGATGAACTAGGTTGCCTACGACTAATAAAGGCGGTGAAGCGACATGCAATTGTATGGGTAAATGTTTTGTAAAATAAATAAAAAAAATCTATTGCAGAACAAACTAATATTTTTGATAAATAAACCAAATCTTACATTGAAATTGTTTCAAGGCCAACCCATTGAAGTTATTGGATCAAGATCGGATGATGAAACCTACAATCCCAGTGCTGATTATTATAAACCTGAATCAATAAGCGCTTATCCAAGCACCAGTAATATGTCAATACCTGGATTGGCACCAATGCCGGTACCATCTGTACCTGCTGGAGGTTATACCTCTCTGGCAAGATCTTCACACCAATATGGAGATGTTCTACCACCGCCTCCAAATCCACCGTTATTTGGTGGGTCATCGAACTCGCTCACAAATAACATGCACCACAATATAAATTCGGGCTACAATGTCCATAATCCAAGAACTTATAATACCGACGACTCCTATAATCCGAATGTATACAATCGGCGGCCAATAGGATCAGCAACTGTTCAACCTTTAATGCCTCCACCGCCAATGCCACCCACTGTCGGATCAATAGATTCTTCAGAAGGAAATGATTTTAATTCTACATGGGATATGAATATGTCTTGGACCAATCCCTTGGATAGTTCTAATGTTTCAAATACATCCTATAGTCATACACCAATCGATACGCCTCATTCACCCACTCATTTTGATTCAGATGCACACAATTCAGATTCAACAACTCTGGAATATTCCGATCATGATGGAACCATGTCAACAGCTCAAGATGTTGATCATCGTCAGTTAATTTTACCAGATTTTAGTATTGGGACGAAATTAGGCATAAGCAAAGGTATTATTTGTTTATTTCACTTTAAATTCAAACACTTTATTTCCTTTTTTTTTTAGAAAAATCCCGTCAACTAGATATAGATCATAGAAATTTAATATCACTTACTGGCTCACCAGGAGCAAGTGACAATGACAAAAAAGCTTGGTATCAAGAGACAAATGAGGTTTGTTGGCTTTAAGTTTAAGCAAATAATAACTTAATTATTTAATGTTTTAACTATATTTTTCTAAAGTTATCCGGTGATGTGGATTATCGTACATTTGGACAAACTATTAAAACTATAGAAACTACAGTAACGTTACCATTTTTAAATGATAATTCTTCGGTTTCATCTAATGATACTTCTGGAAATGTAAGTGTTCCTGCATTAAACTATTTAAACAATAAAATTATAAAAAATACATATCGAATCAACATTACAGATCACATCAACTGTTACTTCACCTCAGAAAAACAACAGTGAGTTTATTTTTAAATTGTTATTCTTACCAAATAGTTTTTCTATATTATGTTCATAATTTACGTTTTATGCATGAAGGTCCTTCAAAAGAATCTCACAAAGATGATTCTTACACAGAGAATACAGATGGAGGTATGGCAGGTTATGATCCAACAGATATGGTTGTTGATATGGATATGTCTGACGAAGATCTTGATGATATCTTTAGAGGTTTGCTTATGTATTATTATTATTTTTCTTTAGTTAATTACACAGCCGCTTGATATGATTTATTTCTTTGATTACGATTTTTTAATTGATTTATATACCCATCATCTATGTGATTTCCAAGATCAATGCCTACAGACGTAAAATAATATTAAACATGGGTTGTTTTGAGAAATAATAATGCACCTGACAAAAATACTCTGCATATTAAACAAAACTTTTAAGTAATAATCATACACAATTATAAAAATTTATTATGTGAAAAATAACAAACCTTCTATAAACAACCAAATCCTTAACAAAATAAATGCTAAATCTTAAATTAATTTTTCCAAATTGAAAATTATAACATATATCGGCCTCTAGAATATTAAATAAAATCGATTCGATATTATGCCATTAATGAAAACTTAAAGATGTTGCAAAAATGATTTGTGTAGAATTTTATTTGCTTGACATCAAACAACCCATGCAATTTCTAGTGATATGTAACATAGATTACATAAATCTTTCGTCAGGAAACTAATGTAAACCTCTTTGTTAAACATTCTTTTATTCTTCTAATTCTGCAAACTATAAATAAAAAACTATACCATGAAAAACAGAGGTTAATGAGCAAATAGAAGAAAACAATGCCGAAATACAGACTGAAAATGACGACGATGATACACACACACAGCAACAAATTGATGAACCGGCCATTCAAACAACTTTGCAAAAACAACCTCTACTAGAAACGCCCGCGGAATATGAACAAGTTAATAACTGGGACTCACCATCAATAGGACAATTGCCTGAACAGGAATGGCAATCTGTGCCTTGGGCAAATAATCGCATGAGCGGTGCTGGAGTACCGCCTCCACCTCCTAGACCCCCTTACCCTATGCAGTTTGCTTATGGCATCGGGCCTGGTATAGATAATGGTACATTTAGGCCACCAAATGGTAGTATGATGGGCGAACGAGGTGGATTTGGACCACGTGGTAACGGTCGCGGTTGGGCAAATTCGCCCCAGAATCAGTTTCGTAATTTCTTCAGACCTCCCAGGGGAGGCGCAACTGGATCTCCTTATTTTAATCGTGGTGGAGGGCGCGGAGGTGGACCTGGTGGTGTACGTGGTAGTCCAGGTTTTCGCGGCAAATTTCGTGGAAAAAATAATTGGATTTAAAAATTCAGTAAAAAAAATATATTAGTTTTAAATGTTCTTTAATTTTTTAATATTAACCAATGCGTTTAATAAAAACCAAAAAACAAAAAAAAAACAAAAATAATAATAATAATATAACAATAATTACTGAATTCAACTGTAAATATTAATCTAATCTGATGATAATTATTATGGAACGGAAAAGTTTATCACTTTTAAAATGGGGAAAAATACTTAAGATACTTGATTTTTCAGTTTGTTCTTGACAAAAAAAAAATTTGAAACACAATTCTTTGTATAATAAACTATCAGCGAAATACTACTTTTATTTGTAAATCAAAAAAATTTATTTATAATTTCTTATTTTATCAATTCAAAATTTAATTCATTTTCGATAAAAAGACGAATATTGATATATAATTTTTTCCCATTTATGTGCAGTTTTAAAATATTTAAAATATTTTTAGCAAACATCAAAGCCAATATAATTATATTATACATTTAATTTTAAATACTATTTCGATATTCGAATTAATCACCATGTTTAATTTGTATTTTATTTTTTCTATTTTTGACTTAACTTGTACTATTATATATTACACTCATACATGCATACATGTCATTGTCTACATGTTTCTACATATTTTAATATTCTAAAATACCGCATCTTTTAGGTAAAAATATCAAATGTAATTATCTAATATATATTTAATATTAAATATTGACCAGAAAAATCCTACAATTCAATGTAACAGCATGCTTAATGCAGCACGCTAATTAAGTTTAATGCATAATAATTACATACGTACATACACACAATATTCTTCTCTTAAAAAATATGAATGGTTAAATAAAAAAGTTTAGAGTATTGATTAAAAATTAAAAAATAGAAAATATATATCACGGTTTCTTTTCGGATTCTAAATATAACCTTGATAGCCTAACTTAAATGATAAATGTGTTCATAATTACGTAAAGTCAAAGAAGAGAATAATAGGTTAGCTACAACAGTACATTTTTGATCAGTAATAGCATTCCATCTGTGTGTCATTAAATTCTAAATTTAAAAGAAAGTTAAATTCAACATAAGCCAATTTGGGACATGAAAGCCTGAGAAAGGGTAATAATTTTAGTGCTTTGTGCGCATTTTGAGCATTTATTCAATGCTTTTTAAACAGGATATTCAATACAAATTTCGAAAAAACTACAATTTTATAAATTATCTGCGAAACGCCTTCGAAATGTAGTTCTAATACGGAAAGATATTTCATATTATGTGTTCATATGTAATCTGTGTGTGTGTGTGTACATACAAGCATTTGCATTTAAAAGAGTTTACAAAAAGATGCCAAAAAATACTTTTTACTGCATTTTTTTTCGTAGTAGTAAACGTGACTGTATTTGCGATGTTGCAAGTTTATCTTTCTGTCGAACAAGTTTTCAAATTTAGTGTTTTACCCCCGTAATTTCTGCTATATTTTCAATTTAAGGTAGCTTCAAACAATTCAGTATATTCAAAGGCTATATTTAAATTTCCTTGGAAGTGCATTAATTTTTTGTGCTATTTACTCAGTAAAATTTAAATTAATTGCCTGTTTGTTATATAAAAAAGAGATTGTATATTACAACAACAACAGCGGTGCGATAGCAAAAATTTGCTGATGAACAAAAAAATTTATTGCAACAAATTCTCCTCAACAGTATCGCCTCCTTTCTATTGATTCGGCGCAATGCGGTTCATGAGTGGGAGTCATCCTGCGGCCTTAGGCAAACAAAATCAGCAAATTGTAGTATTATTTTTATATTAGAGGTTATAATATGAATTTTGATCAAAAACTTTTGGTTGTTTTTATATATTTCCGAGAACTTTTCTATCTGTTACTAAAACCCGATATATTCTTTAAATATAAAGTTCGTTGCTTAAATCTTTTGATTAATGACAAAAACTGCTAAAATTTTACTAATTGAACAAATATACGTACGTTGTATAAAATTCAACAACGAAATTAATTAAATCTGCAGATTTCGTAATTTTAACCGTATAATTTTTTTTCTGAACCTATTTACGTTGTCTATTCAATCAAATGTTGAAAATCTCTCAAAACAGTGTGTGCTTTTGTAATCGCTTGTAGTACATAGATAAACATCCAAATATTCATGAAGAATTAAATATAATTGAAATATATTTTGAGAAAATATTTCATGAAGATTTTTTTGAATAAAATACAAAATTTAAAATTTTATGAATATGGTGGATAATATATAACCGTATCGGCCGTGCAAGTCACATAAAATCCAAAATTTGTTTTTTACGGTAGAAAAATACGAAAAGAAAGCTTTTACTGATATTGACAATATTTGTGTTCATTGCGAATATATTTTTAATTTTAAAAGTTCTTTGATTCTATAAAATTTTTCTAAAGTGTTAGGATAGAGCGTTTCGAATTTTCTGTGACGACATTTAGGTTGCAAGATTAAGAGAGAGAAAGAGAGAGAGAGAGAGATTTAGATTTCAAATAAACATTTTAAAAGAAAGCTGTGGTCTTCCGCATTTGCTTCCTTAATACAAAAAAGTAATATACGTAATATATTTGGAGTGGGGAGTAGAGGACGGTATCTAAGGCTTTGTATAGTGTCAACTACTTCAGCCGTTTGGAAATTGAATTCATTTCGTATATTATTTCCTCAAAACATAAAAACTATTTTGCGGAAATTGCAAGATAAATTTACCACCCGTTCAAAAATGTCGTGCGCTCACTTGGGTACCATTTAAAGGTAGTTTTTGTTGTAAATGTTATTTGTACAAACATTCAATGTGTCTCAAATATCAAACATTCTTCCAACATTTGTGAAAACAAGCAACCACCACTTTTAAAATGCAAAAGTTTTGTACAAACGTAAAATCTCCGATTGTTTGTCAAGCTCTTAACTACTTAAGACCTTAGCGCATCCTTAAGATTTCTTTATTATTTCTTTTACTTTTTTACAATAGCGGAACTCATCAGTCTTGGTAGCTTGTTCTGGAAAATGCAGCGTTTTCAAATCGTTTGCAGTTAAAAAAAAAAACCAAAAATTCTTTCAGCATATTTGGAAAACCGCGCGATTTGCAAAAAAAAAAAAAAAAAAAAAATTTTAAATTAAAACGTCTAGTTATTGTTTGCTTAAAAAAATTAACTCATAAAAAAGCACTGCACACACAATTTTCATCCTAAAGCAAATTTTTGTATAACATGTTTTTAATTAAAATAGCAAAAAAATGCTTTAAGTTTTTCGTTAAATACAGAGAAAAGCTTAAAAATACTTTTTTTCTTTATAGTGCAGTTTAAATAAAATAAACTAGATTCTTTCAGTATGCACGCCAAATGTCCCCCATTTTCGTTTATAAAAGTATTTGTTTGGCGTTTTCGCCAGGAATACTTCAGTTATAAGCGACAGGTATTTTTTAGAGTAGAGGCGGATGTTGTCTTCGTTTTATTCCTAAATTTTACTAGAAAGTAGAAAAACGTATTTATTTTGAAATTCCATACTTTGTTCAATGTGGCAGAGTATCCCTCAGTTCGCTTGACTCTAATACAAAATTTCCAAAATATATAATAGCCATTTCTCACCTAAATGTAAACATCATAACACATCTATTAATTTATACTAGCCAGAAATATTAATAAACCGGTTCACATAAAAATTTGTCGAATACTTTCCATGTTGTGTCCAAATATACCGTTACCTGAAACGCCAAACACTTTAACATTTTGATAATGATTCATATTGATATTTTCGTCCTTTTAAAATTGAAAGTGATTAATAAAATGCTACGTAATTTATAAAGAAAATCGATTAAGAATTTCTTGTTAGATGGGGTGTTACGTTTTAGGTTAACTTTACGTGGAAACTCGAATGTCTTAATTTACAAAAAATACTTTACGTTTATTAATTTCTCATTAGCCAAACTTACTGCAAATGAGCAGTCAGTGTTAAATAACATTTATAGATCACATCTGGTTAGCATCCATATGACCCTTTCCTAAGGCAACGAACTGTATGGGAACAATAAAATGAGGGGATAATACTGAACGGAATGATTACAAGATAAATTATTTATTGTAATTGTTCCAATGCATTATTTTGCCGACGAGTTACTGCTGTAGTTCCGAGGAAATAGCCTGCCGTAGTCATGCGCTCTTTAGTACATGATACTCGCAGTATCTGTTAATTCTGAGCGACAAGTGCCAACAACAAATAATATAAAATTTTCTTTTGTTTTAAATTTAATTGTTCGACAGAAGGATATTTAGTGACGTCGCGGGACGGACAATAAATTTCTTAATCATATTTTGTCATTGTATCAGAAATCTATATGTCGAAATAGTCTTAATTTCTTTATAAAATTCGGTTTGCCATGTATTTTTAACTAAAATTAATTTATTAAATTAATATATGTTATTTTCATCACTACGTCTTTATATTAAAGATCGGCTTTTATTGAAAATATTTAATTACTAAGAATATCGAAATAGGTAAATAATAAATATGCCAAAACTGTTACATATCTTATGGGCTAAGCATGTCTATATGCCTGTATTTTATTGGCATTTATGTAAAATTATCAGTTGACTTCATGCGATAAGTTCCAAAAGCTCTAGGTCATGTGCCAAGTTTCCAAAAGCTATTTGGGCTTGGAAATTTATACAAAACGTAATTAAAATAAACTCTAAAGGCGTGCTTAGCGTGTAAAAAATGAAATAGTTTCAAGCTGTTATAATATCTCAAATACATTAAAATAACTCATTATATAAATGTTAATTAATTAAAATAATTGTTAAATTGTATTTATAAAATTGCAAAGCGTACATTGTAAATATTGTGTAAAATAGGCAATAAATTTTAAAACTAGTCTTAAGTAAATAATATTAAAATGAGAATTAAGTACATGCAATACGAAATGTTTAAATTAAACATTTGCTTCAATAAATGGAAATCAGCCAAAGGTGACCTATTAAAAAAAAACTTTATCTTAATAATATATTACTTGCACTTACATACTTCGTCACTCTTCTACCTGTTCTTTTATGAGAAATGTAGTTGCAGTTGCTAATTAGATGTTTTTAGAACAAGAACACCATCATTATCATGTTTTTAAAATATGTTCCTTGTGAATGCCTCCAAAAGCGGAAATGTAATTAGGAAGTTATCATCAGACTTCTTGCATTGTTCGGCACGCATCAAATTATACAGCGGCTTTTTTGTTTGTTTTTATTTATTTCTAAACATTGTTGTGATTGTTTCAGGAACGCCCACCACTTAATATTCCTTCTCAAATACCGCCTGAAACGGCTGTCAAATTAACTAAGTCTTGGGAAAATAAACAAACTGCTCATGGTCGTAATTTTACTGGTAAAAGATATTTGATATGTGCAGGTACCAAATGTATTACTAAGACGAGGATTTTATTGAATTTAAAATTGTGCTGCATGTTCTTGAATATATCAAAAATAAATCCATAACTATGTACATTTAAACTTTCTATAAACATATTCAATTATTTTAAAAATATTAGTAATAAAAATTTTCAAGGAATGCATCATATACGAAATTCAAAACGATTGCATTTATTACAATATATCGAGCAACAACCGCCAAAATAGCTTAAGGACACGCTCTTCGAAAACGGTTTTTTTTATGAAAATCGGTTTTTTACGATAACTCGGACCATCTGCCAAACTCGTGCCAAGTACCTTTACCGAAATACAGCAAAAGATCTTAACCGAATCGACGAACAATTCTTAAAAATAATTTTAATTTTATTATATATCACATATAATGTGATTTTTTGAAATCATTTGTGAATTTTTATAGTTAATTTATTAACATAATTCTCAGATGGTTTATATAAGTCTTTTAATAAGTTGAGAAGTTTGAAACTTTTCAAAACTGTGGTTGAAGTCTACTGACGATTTGGTAAAAAGCGCCAATGAAATGCATATAGACATTACTTAACCACCCAACAAATAAATTTCATATTATAATATTATAATAGTACAATGACAGTATGTCAAATACTTCATTTAATAACAATTAAAAAAAATAAAAAATTAATTGTAGCATAAAAACTTTTTTTCTATCTTAAAATTCGATACTAATTAAAACAAACATAAAAGAGTTATATGATAAAGAGCAAATAGTTTCGCTATTCGATGAACAATAATCATCCAGGGTTAAGGGCATTTTTCCTTTAAATTTTTAATTTATTTACATTCGCAACTACATTTTTGTAACTGCAAAGTGTCAGTTAAGCTCTTCTCTTTTTCAAGTAGAGCAAACCCAGTGACAAAAACTACAAGGATATCAATGATACAGTTAAGAAACAGCTTGCTAAGAACAATAATTACCAATTTTAAAAGAATTCCATTATATTAAATATATTTTGTATGACACCAAGTATATCATAAAATATCCTCAACCTTTTCAAACATGCGTTGTGTTACAGGGTTTGAGAGATCTAAAATCTCATTTTTCTCACAAGAGAAAGTAAGGTTCGTCTCTTAAGTCTTTCGATTAAAAATTAATATTTTGGTAGTTTTAAGAAATAATATTTTAGAATTTTCAAATCTATATTCTGCGCTACTCTAGCTAACATGGCATCTGTAATATGTTATACTGTTAGAGTTTTGAAAGCGGTCCAGTTTTCACAATGACTTTCAACTGCAACTTTATTAAAAAGTGGTCAGAATAGCTTCTTAAAATCTCAAAACGTCTAGATCTCAACATCTCAATGTCAGCTCTCAGGAGAATTCATTTGTTTTTTTATTTTGTGTATCTCTAAGCTGCGAATGGTAAAAAATTACTGTATTTTGAAATTTATCAAAACTTTTTAGAATTTGAGTTTTATAAAATTTGAATTTCACT